>PNEQ01053111.1:0-34536 GCA_003012365.1 Medauroidea extradentata
AATCATCACGTGACTAACAGCCAATTAAAATAAAGGAATGGGTAGTGTTTGGGGGGAGGGGGGATAAGTTAATATATACATGTGAAAAGTGGTGGGGGCCGTCAGTGTGTCGATGGAGCTCGTCCGGGTAAGACGTGCCGGTAGTTGATTTAATTAAATAATTTTTATATAAAAAGTTTTTTATTAAATAGTTTTTTATTAAAAAGTTTTTTACTAAAAAGTTTTTTATGAAAATTTTTTTATTAAAAATTTTATTTATTAAATTTGTGCGGGGTTATTATGGAATGCGAAATCGAAAAATTTTCGGAAGGAACACCAAGATGGCGTCCGGAAACAATATGGTGACCGGAAACAAAATGGAGGTAATATTTTTTCGGGATTTTTTGAAATTTTTGAAATTTTTTTGAAAATTTTGAAATTTTTGAAATTTTTTGAAATTTTCGAAATTTTGGGAAATTTTGGTAATTTGACACTCAAGGTCAAGGTCAAGGTTAAAGGTCAAGGTCATCCAACATGGCGGCCGGGGCCGTGACGTCACAACATGGCGGAGGGACTCCTCACTTGGTCGGGCTACTCACACCGGCTCCTGTGCTGGAAGGAACTAAATCTATCTACTGTGGTCTAGTAGGATAGTGTTCCTACATTAAAATAATAGGTCATAAATGGTTAAGCATGCATTTAGGTGAAATGTTTTTATTTTGTGCGTGTTCAATCACTCGTTACTTCACATATTACGTAATGAACACGTCATTAGTGGTAAATAGTACTGCATTAGGTTTATGCTATACTGTTATACGACATAAATAACAATTTTTTTGCGGTACGCTAAACCAAAACCTCACAATAGCCCAGAAGTATTCTTTGCTGTATAAATGTATGTATAACATATGAACCTAACATCCATAATGAAATACAAAATGCTATTGACTATACGAGATATTAAATTTGGATAAAGAGTCGACGGTTCCATGCAAAATCTGAGAAGCAATATTATACTAACACGAAAGATTATTGAACTCACTAAGTTTTCCAATATCAGCCGAGAGAGTAACCATTATACCATCGTGGCCGACACTTGGTGTGGTTCTATTGTATAGTAAATACATGGGTATTAAATACTTAAATATAGTAATGGTTTGCGCCAGTAAAATGTTTATTTAATGTATTATTGCATATTACAGTACTCGGATATTGCTCTGATATTGTGCGATATAACAATGTGCGTAACACTATTTTTCTATAAAACCTCCGACTCGAATACATTTGAAATATAACATTTGTTACATTTTACAATTGACTACATAGGCCTACGTATAACCAAACGAACAACCGTAACAGACTTCAAAATCGTTTTTTATTGACCAAGCGTAGTCTGGCATTCCGCCGGAGAGCATCCAGCTAGCTTGCCAAGGCTCCGTGTATGTACCATGGTTTCGTCACTGCACGTTTCCGCGGGCGTTTTAAAAGCGCGAACTTTAGTAGCTATAGTTACTTCAAATCGACTTCAAATTTAAACATTTCAACACATATTGATTTCGTTTTATATACACGCAGTGTGGATGTTCTCATTGAAATTCACTTGAGGGGTACATTAGATACGCCTAACACAATATTACCCGTCAAGGGATGTTACACGTCGAGATAGCTATGCCAACCTAAAGTACGCAAAAAAAGTAACATTCATAGGTAACTAAAAACCCAAGAATAAACTGAGTAATTATTAATAAAAATACTGAACTCTGTAGTCGCAGACACGCCACGAAACTATACTGTGACGATGTATGACCGCAAAAACATTTTTAGTTTAAAGCGTGCTGGAATACGCAACATTTTTCTTGTAATTTTTTTTTTTTTGCTTGACATGTTGTAATTTGAACTGAAATGAATTTTCCTTTTATCCAGTCACACAATAGGGGTCGGGTTGTAGCTCAAGAATGGTAGGCAATCTCTACAAACCAAAGAAACTTATTTATTCTAACAGTCAGTCAGTTTCTATACAGGGCTTTAACCAATTACTCATTTACAACAACCTATAGCAGACCTCGCTGGCTGGAGAGATTCACTACTCCAATATTTTGGCCTTAACTACAATAGTCCTGTTAGGTCTCATTTGGGAAGAGAGTGTAAGAAAGAAACCCGGAGGATGAGATAGTTGACTTACCACTATATTTGTTCCGCTCGGAATACGACCACGAAACCAGACCATAGTCCCCAGTGCACTCGAGCGCCTAGCACCGCTCTCTGGATGTCTGCACCGCGACCACGCCCCTCACCATCAACCCTCCTTGGTTCGACGACGTGTTGAAGCACAGGTTCTCTGGATAGTGACTGCGACGACGACTGCGACCCCATCCCTTGAGGTGACATCACTTTTATAGTCCGCGTCGCCTTGTCGAACCTTGTTGTTGTCGCAACAACCGTCGCTTCCGCAGTGGACGTTCAGTACATATGTTTGACCCAGGGATGGGCCATAACAATTTGTTAGATAACACGGCTATAAATATTATTTGTATTGTGTGTTTTTCGCTTTTTATTGCAGCTGTAATTGAATCGCTTGGTGCAGAAACCCCACTTGTCCTAACACAATAACTTTTCAGGAAAGACTAAAAACTGAATTATTTATCATACATAACATATAAAGAGAAAACGCTTAAACACGTGTGAAATTGATATGAAGTAAAGGTTTTGTACAAGATTTCATGCATCCTGCAGTTACTAGCTCTGGGATATCGTGTGCAATAAGTGTTGGACATGAGGGATTTCTGCAGAAAATGGAGAAACATAGCAGAATATGCATAATATTGTGCAAAAAAAATTGATTACAAAACGAGAAGTCTACACAAACAAAACTTTCATTACGGTCCTTAATTCAGGCATGTGGTTTTTAAGTTCAAATGTTCAAAACATACATAAAAGTTTTCTGAGTGAGGTAAGGTAATACTAGTATTCATTCATACTAGTCATCATCATGTCCACAATCACTGTCACTAAACAAGGAAAAGCTCAATATAAATCACATAAGGCATCATAGTACATAAACACACCATTACACAATTCAATTTTCAGTGAATACAGCTGTCCTTAGCAATCTTGTTCCAGGTAAGTGGGTTCTAAGTACAAAGACCCATGAAATATGAGACTGCTACACGGTGATTATCATCACGTCCCAAATCATTGTCACTTAACAAAGAAAAGCTAACTACGTGTTATAGAGAGCAGTATATTATTTTGACGACATTAGTATGCATTAGATGAAGTGCAACAGAAGAATCTTCCGTTACTTTTACTCTTTCGCCACATGTGTTGCTTTTACGTACAACTGGCTGTAAAATGACTGAATCTCTGCCGAGTGAGGAAGGTAGTGCTTAAACTTCTTCAAATCAGTCATTTTCTTGTCGCTTATCATTGGCACCTCAGAAGGAAATGCCATGTTTGATGGCATATGTGGAATGCGGTCAGCTTCTGCAAGTCGGAAGGTGTGTTCCAGCAAGCCATCGATGAAATTCCGAGCTTTGACTACACCAAGAGACTGTTTACTGTAGGAAAACTCCATGAATTCTGATATCGAAAAATGCTGTTTCTTCTCTCTGGGCACGTTTCTTCCCTGTGATTCTACAGATACAACATTTTTCTTGTAATGTGCTGGCCACCAGGACTTGAAGTCAAGTATTTCTTCTGTGTTAACCATGTGAACTGCGAATGCACCTTTATAGCTAGACGAGATGATCAACTATGTGTACTCCATAGGTAAATACACTCGGTCAATCTTCCTCAATGCTCTCTTCACTACACTGAAGTCTCTGTCACAGGGCAAGTAGCTGTGCCCTCTGATGGGAAAATACTGTTGTACTGAATCAAATCGTCCTGATGCTACCAGTGCCAGCATGAACCGGATGACACAATGATTCTTATTTTGGCCGGCGCAGCCATCGGAAAAAATATGGAGATGCCTAATATCTTTACCAAAATATTCATTGATATAACTGAGGATGAATGAACATACTTCATTGGGACTCTTTTTGGCTGTTGTTTCATCGTATGTATAGAATGTGGCTTTGTCAGTTTTTAAATTATGTATATTAAAAACATTCACAGTAAGCTGCCGCAAATAGAATGTATCCTGGACAGGGATAACTGGAAGCATGAGGTTTTGCATGTAATCAACGCAAATTCCAGCAACATCGTCACGTTCTCGGCACACATTCTTCACATAGTCAATTTTTTTGTAGAACTTTTCTGCTCGTTGTTTGTGAACAATCTGTTCAGCTACTGCTACACGTTTTGCGGTGTCATTTAAGGTATTACTTTTTATTTTAACCTTTAACTGTTCACACAAACAACATGTGTCTACTTGTGGTTGACCAAATTTTAAGTTGAAATTTTCAGTGAATATTTTCCAATAAAACCAATATGACACATTCGCGTCCGCATGTTCTGATCGAAACAGAGTCCACAATTTGTTAGATAACACGGCTATAAATATTATTTGTATTGTGTGTTTTTCGCTTTTTATTGCAGCTGTAATAATTACAATTATTGTGTCGTGATTTTTTTATTTGTAAGTGATTTCGTTTTGTTACGTCTGAGTTTCCTTCAAAGAGCTATTAACTTCTGTTATTAATTTATATTACTTTACAATTGACGTTTAAGGATAATTATCTTTAGGAATCTTACTGTCGGTTCACTCGCTAAGTGCAATTTTAAAATTATCCGCAAAAACACTATTGCCTACTACTTTTGACACTTATATTACGGAATATCATGTAATTCGCAAATATGGACTGTACCAAGTTGTGAAATTAAGTAAAAAACAGTCCTTGGTATAATGGGTTACGTCATTAGTATCCGCGTAGACACACATACAAGCATCGGAGTCGTAATCATTTGATTTTTTTGGGGGGGCGTCACTGATAGAGAAAGTGTACATATAACCTACGTAATAAAGGGGTGTGTAGGAGTCCTCCACCGGGAAATTTTATATTTTAAGGTGCAAATTGCTGGTATTTAAAGAGTTTCTGCATCAAAATATTTAATATACAACTGAAGGAAATGTTAATCTTAAAAAATCTTAAAAACTACGAAATTTTTTTTGGGGGGGGGGGGCGTGTCCCCTCCATCATCCCCCCCCCCCCGTTTACGACGCCCCTGCGTACAAGTCGGGTAAGGTTATAATCCCGAGCTACCCAAATATGATTCTACGTTTACTTCGTGTAACGTACATGAAATAATACCTGGACGCAGAGCGCAAGTGGGGATATTACTTGTGAAGTGTTGGCATACTGTGCACGTAAGATGTCGTATTCAACATTTTACAATTTACGAGTTTGTTTTCAATTTAGTCCAGGATTCGCGTGTTGCAATAATTATGCGGTTTTTTCTCGACATCATATACATTGAGACGGTCCTCGTCTATTTCAAGGAAAACTATCGTGTATAGCTGAACGTTTTGCCGTGCGCGGAGGGTAAAATGCACCTTACCTGGTGTTGACGACGAGCTGTGCTGGTTTGTTCTCCGACGGACGGCAGGCAACTGAGCAGAGGAACGAATTGTTTGCTTGTTCACGTCATTGGGGATGACGTCACCGAAGAGGTTTGAAGACAAGGATTTTGGATTCGCAAGTTGGCACTCATGTTGACTATTGTAGATAGCGCCACTTAAAAGTAGATAGCTCTGCAAGCGTATAGATGGTGCGGGGCATAGAGGGCAGGACTGTCGTAATGATGTAATTGTGTCTGAACTGTGATTGGTTATTGTTTTTAATAAATAGCGGAGTTTTGGACATGGACGGAGAGAAGGGAGGAGGCTCTGGTTGAGAGACTCTCGGAATCGGAGACTATAGATTTAATTCAGAGAGAGGAGACTTTTTATTTTCTGAATCGTTTTCCTGGGCGGAAATGCTGTCTGTGCCACAGTTAAGTTAAGTACTAGCCATAATTATGTTACTGTTTTTTTACTTGGAGGTTGGTCCTTGTGCGACCATAGATTCAATGTATTAAATGTTAAATAGACTGTTTACAGATAATAATATTTGGAGGCCAAGTATTTTTAGTGTAATGCCAGAGAAATGTTAAATGTTAAATTTTGGAGGCCAAATATGTTTAATGTAATTTCAGATAAATATTAAATGTTAAATTTTGGAGGCCAAGAATTTTTAATGTAATTTCAGAGAAATATTTACTGTTAAATTTTGGAGGCCAAGTAATTTTAATGTATTTATAGAATAGTATTTACTGAGGCTAAGTAATTTTTATTTCTGTTTTATATATGGCATTTGTAAAGCCATAAATTAATGATATTTTGGTATATTTTGTGTATGACAGTTAATGGTTACACAGATAGTATAATATTTATGATATATATTTTTTGTATTTGCAAGTAATTAATAAATTTTATATTGTTTAAATTTTGTTCTTCTTTCTCATATATTTTTTTCTGATTGCCTCAGGCAAAGATTTCATGTTAGAAAATAAAGTCCAATTATTGTCTAGATAAAGACAGTTTTGGTCGCGTTGCTTGGTGATGTCGTCACGTTCGAGTTAAGTACAGGCCAAAAACAGATCCGTAATCGACTTGCTGCTGGTTTACTTGGTAACAAGACGTTATATCGGCGTGTTTGTCCTCATTATTGCGCCACTACGAGGGGGGTGAGGTGAGTTTCTGTCTTCCGTATGGTTTCCCTATGCTGGCCTAATTGCATCTCGAACCTCTCGCTGCCCGGCTTGCAAGGCGATATCATAACATTATACTGAATCAGGATAAATTACTTTTCGTTTTCAGTTCAGTAACTTTCCTTATATACACACAATGGCTATCTCAAATATATATTCGTCTTGAATATTAATTTACTTCACATATGAGACACGTTCGTTGTGATTACATTCCCAATTTATGAAAATTACATTTTTTGTCAAAGGAATACGCTTAGCAAAAATACATACTTAATTTTAGAAAGTAGGTTCCTGACGTTAGTGATATTGTGCGGTGTTACAAAAAATTGTTGAAAAATTTGCGTTTTTGTAAAATGTTTAAACAGCGATACAAAAATTACAAAAATACAAAATCGTAAAGTTGTATTGAAACATCTAAACGTAAGAAAGGTTTAGCGAACATACTTTGCGTTATATAACATTCACAGTATGATTAAAATTATTTTTATTGATGGTTTTATTGAGATACTGTTACTAATTTGCGACAGTTAAATGTGCTGAAATCGTGTTATTTTAAACGATGATGTACGTTAGCTATAGTTCCGACCTTGTACGGAGAACCTCGCCCAGGTCGAAGAAAGTGAATGTGATCCCCTGGGCGTGCAGGTACCAAGGGTAGGCATGTTGGCAACAGTGGTCTGTGGGAACCTCCCTGCTCCACACACACTCTGCCTAACACTCTTAGGCCCGTAATTATAAACGTCTTTCGAAGTACAACCAATCTCCCTCCACCCTAATCTGGAGTTTTGCACATTATAGACATAATAGACCTCTTTCAGAGAGCGGCGGATAGCCGGTGAACAACCATTCGCCACCAATTTTCCACTTTTTGGGAGATTGCAGGCGAATGACGGCCAGACCTCATTCGGCGAATCACCAGCTGTTCTGTAGAGACCAGTTATGAAAAATGACGAGGAATTTTAACGAATTCATGCGGCACATGGATGAAGTTGTCAACTATTATGAATAAATAGATGACCAAAGACATGCGCGACTACCCAAAATATATATTAGGGACATGGAAGATCCCTTTTCAACTGCAGTTCATCTCTGCGCGATACATCGCAAGCATTATTACATTCTGCAGTGATTTTCTTCCACATTTCCTTTTGTTCTAATTGGACACGGAGTCAGTTTTCTTATTTCTAGTTATGTTCTTGTATTTTTTGTCAGGTCAAAAAAAATTGCTTTTTCTTTAGGATTGTATCGCACTGTCGATTTTTACCTTCCATAGTCAAACTTTTCCGCGGCTTCCTTCAATCACTTCGAATATCTCACGTGTGCCCCACTACAAAGACAACAAAATTGTTTACAGACAAGGAAAACAAAATCGAAACGATTTTATTTTTAAAATTAGATGTGTTCATAATAGTGGTATTTGAGCACTTCAGTCTATGTTCGCTGCTAAAAAGGAGGCTGTGTTGCCAAATTTTATGAAGGAGAACCATCCAACTCCCTTTCAGCCGGCGATCTCCTGGCGATCCATCGGCAGACAACTATAGTGTAGGAAGGGTGGAAGACCGCCAGCCAACTGCTGCGGGAATAAAGGCCAGGGGCTTGCCAGCAAGCCTTCGGAGGACGTTTTTACTACGGCCCTTAGAATACCGGCAGCCTTGTTTACATTGGCGTTAAGGGCGCGGTCAACCGCAATTTTCATCATTTTTTATCTGTACCATATTTTTTTCTTATTTTAGACACAAAATGTGACTAAATTTGGCTTTTATAAAAATTTTTATCTCTCATAGTTTTCGCGTAATGGCTTATTAAAGTCATATTTTGCATGTTTCCGTTTTAACGACCACACTAACACCAACTGATGTAACAAACTCTAAAAAATCACAGTGGATAAAGACATTGCAGGCTACAATGACATGCTCATAAAAATAAAGAATACAAATGATTTGTATTTTTAAAAATGCTGAAACTGAAAAGAAAAATTTTAAAAATTCAAACATTTTTTTAAAATATAAATAATTGTTATTCTAATTTTTATGAGCAAGACATTGTAGCCTGCAATGTCTTTATCCACTGTTATTTTTTAGAGTTTGTTACATCAGTTGGTTTTAGTGTAGTCTTTAAAACGGAAACATGCAAAATATGACTTTAATAAGCCATTACGCGAAAACTATGAGAGATAAAAAATTTCATAAGAGGCAATTGTATTTACACGTTTTGTCTGAAATAAAATAATAAAATATCTGGTACAAATCAAAAATAAAAAAAAAAAAAAAAAAGGTGATGAAAATTGCGGTAGGCCGCGCCCGCGGTGGTTATGAGACGACTCAGTCCAACTTGAAGCAAGGTTATGGATCAATTACATACTTGATTCATTTCTTTATCTTCAAGGTATCTTGCCATTTTGGGGGTCATAAGGGTCTGACTTAGCATAGTGACATTCTTACTGTATTATACAAATAGTTATTAATATGCCTGATTTCGCAACACAAGGTTAACAATGAGACTATTCAAAAGAAGATCGTTATACATTTGCTAGGTTGTATATGTTATTTCATGTAGATACATATATATAATATATATGTGTGTGTGCTTATAAAATTATAAATAAACTGTATTCTGACGTATTATTTACCTTGTGTGTTTCGTGGGAATAAATATGGCTAATTCATTATTATGTGCAAAGAAATATATCATAATTCTAAAGACCTACATACAAAATTTTTGCGGCAAATACGCAGAAATATAGAGTTACACAGATAATGTTACTGTATGAGTTTGGCATACATATTTCTATGCGGCTGCCAGACTTGGACATGAGATTTGCTAGTACTTTGCATAATGGTGCCTGCAGTGTACTCTCGATCGTGTGTAACTGACAGTTGTGAAGCGAGAAAGTCGTATTTGTGTAAATGTAGAAGAAAGGGTCGGGTGGTGATAAAAGTGTAGGGGTGGGGTGAAGTTGGAGGTCGGAGTGGGCGATGTTGAGGTGGGGAGGGTTTAGTTAGGGGTTTGGGTAGTGTAGTAGGAGGAAGTGGGGGGAGAGGAGTGTTTGATGTGTCAGAGGGGAGAGGAGTTATGGTAAACCTCAGTTCGTTGGCGAGAGTGATACCCTTCGAATTATCACGGCCTTGGTTTTAAGCAGTGTATTCGTCGATGGGTCTAAATAGCGGACCTCATGCATGTTTAATTTAAAAAATATTTCGTATATAATCAACGAACACCTTGCACAATATAAATATCTAGCCAAAATGTGTTGTTAACAGTTACGCATTTTAATATATTCGTTGTTTACAGTTATAAATTAGAATTTTTTTCTATTCTAATCATGTATGATTTTAAGAAGGAAAAATTCGTGCTTCGTAAAAAAAAAAGAAGTTATCGATTTAAATAAATAGCTTAAGATACTTGCTGACACGGACCCATGATTCTCGCGAAAGTATTTTTACATGAACATGTTTCAATGCCTTACCATCACATCTGCAGTTCTGCTTGTTTGTTATTGTCAGCGTGTCTCTATGCAGTGACGTCTCTTATTTGACAGTGCAGAGAAGAATAAGGTTGCTGGATACTAAACGTCTGTCAATTACAGTGAAACATAAGAGATAAAAACATCCAATCACTGACCTTGAAACAGATCTGCGCATAAAGAACTAAAACAAACTTGTGCAGAAAAATGTTCACCAAAAATACGAGTCCTTACTTGTAAATATATATTTTTACTGTTACGCCAGAAGAGTATAATTAAATCCAAACACACCGTTGTTACTAATAATGCATCTAATAATAATTGTTGTTCCGCAAGTCTGTTACTTATTCATGTTTATTTCAATAATATTCGTTGATTACTGTGTAATGAGATAAAAGTTATGGCAGGCCAGATATAAATTACATTTTTTTCCAAGACTAGTAGATTACATGTTGATTATAATACAACACATAAGGCAACTGTTAAGTATTTCTACTTAAAACCCTTAAGTTAGCTGTAAGAAAATATTTTGCAGGACACGTCTGAGTAACGAACATTAGATAGGCCTATAAAAAATTAGGTATAGGTTTTAATAACATATTTCGTGTCATTAGTTTTTTGCACATACTCCTCAGATGATGTTGCGTATTATTGTAGCAGTCGTGCAAAACATTACCGAAATATTACAAAATGTACACAATAAAAACCTTAAACAAATTCATAAAAATATGTTAAAATATGCGTGTTTTGCAGATTACATAATATTGCATACAGGCGCGTAGCCAGGATTTCTGAAAGGGAGGGGTTTAGGCCTTAAAAAATTGTGAAGAAACACCAACCACCTCTTTAAAGCGGGTAAAATTTGGATTTTAAGGTGCAAAATAGTGCTTATTTTAGCAGTTTTTTTCCTAAAATTGACTATGCTAATGGTAAATATATTATTAATTTTTAAATATGAAATGTTTCTAGTTTTCCGCCCCTTTAAAGACGGGCTCCTCTCCCGAGAAAACATGGATTTTGAGGTGCAAGATAGTGTTATCTTAGAAGTTTTCGTAAATACAGATAGAGTAAATACTACTGGCAAAATATTATAAATGTTTTTGTATGAAATTTGTTAAATTTTTCACCGCTTTGAAATGGGGATTCGGGGGTTCTCCACCGAGAAAACTTTTGATTTCAGGGTGCAAAATAGGGCTTTTTAAAACTGTTTTAGTAACTAAATTAAGAAATTTCTATAAGTGAAAACATTACACATTTTATATGAATGTTTTCAATTTTTTTGGTGGCTAATGGAGTGGGGGTTCTGACCCCCACTAACCCCCTCTTGGCTACGCCCCTGATTGCATAATCCTTGTCAGGTAAAAGTGTTAGAAATTCTGCATAACTTTTAATGTTATTAATACAAAATACAGACGACCAAGAAGGCGAAAAAATTTCGTTTCATTTTGATTTATCTCCGAACTATGCTATAGTGGACATAAAAAAAGGACATACGTTGTGAAACATCGAGACACTATGATATTGTAGTAATACACTTATCTTACTATAATAGCTGTCAAGTAAACTTACTTTTTAACCTACTTTCCAAAAGCAAAATACATTTTTAGTTAACATTCTTGTATGTGTTTGTGCCTCAGTAAATTGAATTTTTACCCATAAACTGAATTTATCCACTCGATATACGTATAGAACTTAGTACTATCACCTACCATTTATGGAGTTTGATCACGTCAAGTTCTTATTTTTAAAAAGAAACACACTTCGAGAACTACTAGAATGATTGTAACCCAATTTATATTTTGACATTTCATCATCTTGACTTTATACATGTCCTGCATTTAAAATAAGGTCTACAGAAATTTTCAGCGCCATATTTTTATTTCTATATTTGTAGCAGATTTTTTTTTTCTAATTTTATACATAAACTAGCTGGTCCCCGCAACTTCGTTTGCGGGGTTTTCAATTTAAAACGATAGTATTTCTGAAACAAAAAAAAATGTTTTGAAAAGTTTTAAAGGGGGATTACAATTATGTTAAGGGTCACTAATGTCAGTATTAGAAACATTTTGAAAAGGAAAATTGTTCCACAATTGTTTTGGGTATCCTGTTATGGCACTGTACCCCGTTTTGCCAACCACCTCCCTCGAAATATACCAATTTTTTTTTCATTAAATTCTGTCTGTATCCCCCATTTTGACCAGCCTCCTTCCAAATGTTAGTTTTTTTTCGCTAAAAACTATACGGACTCACGCACAACTCACCAAAGTTTTATAGTTTTTTTACCAAGCTTTTTTTGGATGTTCCATTCTGCCCCTCCACTCGAACCCCCCCCCTTTCCCCCCCCCCCGCCTTGGCAGCTTAAAAAATTAATTCAAACAACTCACAAAAGTTTATTTGTTTACTAAAATGTTTGGGTTCCCTGTTATGTCCCTCTATCTTGGTTTTTCTTTCCTCCGCCCAATTTTTTTGCTGAAATTTCATCGCAGTTGGATGACTGGTGCAGAACCACATAGACGACGAACAAGCGAGCATGTTTATGACATAAGCTAGCAGTCCACCTGCGGCATTACCCGCGTGTATTACTGGTAACAGCGAGTATTTACTCCAATTGAAGGACCTCTTTGTACGCCATATAAGTAGCTCGACCATCAAGTGTTAGGAAAACCAAGCTGCAAGTTGAGCTTGTTCTGCAGCTCGCTACGTAGCTATATCTGCCAAGTGAAAAACTGTCCTATTTCTATCTATGCCAATCACAATAACTGTCCCGGGCATTATTTCTATTTATAGCAAAAAAAAAAATACATTGAATATGAGAGAGTATTTGGACGGTATAAGTAGTAAACGTGGTATGATGACTCGTTTACATCTATCGCGATTATTGATGACAGTGTCCTCAATACGCAACGTCGTCTAAAGTTAACTCAAAATAAATTTAATATTCAGTCACTCGGTACACAGAGTTTGTACACCCATATGTAACTATATAATTGCAGAATGTGAACTTCCTTATAGATTTCTTCTGTAATTCTGTACTTGCTTTTTAGGATCATCTGCTTTGAGAGGTTTACAAAGACTACATTCCTCCTCCTCCCCCCCCCCCCCCAAAGGGGATTTGAGAGTTATTTTCTCATAGTAAAAACTCAGCTAATTATTTTTCATATTTCCGTGAGCATCATTCTGAAGCAAAAATATACCTATATCTCAACTGGTTAGGTAGATATAATTGGGTCAATGAAAAAAATGTGGCGCTTTTTCACCTTTTTAGTGATCGAACTTTGCAGAATCTTACCATTACGTGTTAACAATTTTTATAAGTATCCAATTAAGGTGAAAATTATGACGACAACCCATTGAGTCAAAGTGTAATCGACAATTCATTAAAAAATGTTTTCATTCCTTCACAGCTCTACGAGTTTGGATTTAGTAAAGTTCAGAAATTTGTTTACGGCTATTTATATATTCATCATCATAAAATAAAAAGCAATTCTATGTCTCGATGGGTTCGATAGCACTCGTGGGTTATACTAAAATACATCCCATGTCTTTTCACACCCCTCAAAGTTTAAATTTAAAACATGTTACATTTTCTTACATATTTGGAGTCAAATTTGGAAAATATCCTGGAATACTATATTTTCGGTTTTTACGTGAACATAATTTTTAAGCAAACAGCCCTTTTATATCTCGACTTATTCGATAGTTATGGATGAATAATCGAAAACACATTTCACGTATTTCCACCCCTTAATTACACACTTTCGAAACGTCTTGACGTCCTATCTCATACATTTGAATACGTATCTTGTTGAAGAAAACTCACAACTATAGTCCATTGGGATTCAAGATGTACAGACGATTAATAAATATTATATTTCCTTTTTTTTTACTCTTTGGAAGTCAAATTTAAAAAATTCGAAAACTCGTTTTTGGATATTTACATCAGCATCGTTTTAAATTAAATAGCAACTATTTATCCCAAAGGGTTCGATATATATCGATAATTCATCGAAAACACATTTAATGTATTTTTACTACCTTGAAGGTTGAATTTAAAATACATTTCAATTGGATAATATAATTTTATATGATTGACCCTTTTAAGTTAAGTCACGATGATAGGTTGTCGGGTTCGAGCTACGTAGACGAATCTAATGTAACATATTTCACCCCTTTTCACCAATACAGGGGACGAATTTCAAAAAAATCCCTCCTATCGGGACCCACACAAACATTTCACATTTCTAGGTCCAGCGGTTTGGGCAGCAGTTTATATGTCAGAGTTTTTTATACATAGAGATTGTAACTAAATTTTTCTGTCATGAACATTTTTTATCTCTCAAAATTTTTGGGCAATGGCTCGTAAATATCAAAATTTGCATGTTACGGTTAAGTACGTCACTAAAACCAACTGAATACCAAAACTGAAAAGAAAATTCATAGCTAATAACGATGCTACGGGATATCAGTTCTACTATATAAAATCAACAATTAGAACATTTTATATGCCCACTATTTAAATAATAATACTGAAATTTAAAATAAAAAAAATTTAATAAAAAATTTTTAAACACGTAAAAATTTTTTTTTGTGCTTTTATATAGGAGACCTTGTAACCCACAACATTGTTATTCACTGTGAATTTTTTTTCCATTTGTATTGACAGTTGGTTGAAGTCTCGTACTGAAGACCGTAACATAGGCCTACAAATTTTGACATTTAAGAGCCATTACGCAAAATCTATGAGAGATAAAATATTTTATACGAACGAAATTTAGTCACAGCTAAGCCTAAAAATAAGAATAAAAATATCTGGTAAAAATATTTAAATAACAATTTGACCGTGCCTTTAACGAACTTTACGTCTCAGTGACAGCGAGGTCATTATGAAGACAGTTAAATATCTCGACACAGTGATAATAACCTTAGTTTTTGTTAAGGAGAGACTACCCCAGAATCCGCAGGAAGCGATCTCGGGAAACCTTGGAAAACCAAAATCAGGGACTGCTGGAGATCAGAATCGAACATTGTTTCTCCCGAATGCTACCGACATTGAAGATAGCACGACGTAAATAAACACAGGTTTTTGTCATATATAACGAACCATTAGACATATTGTAACAGATTTTCATATTCTGACTGTTAGCCACCTAAGTTTTTTTCGTAAAGTTTCTGCATTTACATTACATCCACCATAAATTTGCTGTCTCAAAGGTCTAGAAAACTGTGACAATACTAAATGAGTATAGCATAACGTGACATGTTAGAACCGTGCTATGACTGTGTTGTTATGGCAGGAGTCTGCTATGGAAGTACAGTAAATATTTCTTCTCGTACATTAGTCATACAGCGCCATTTCTCATTAATCATAAATATGCTGTGCTTAAATTGCCAAGTCCAATTCGTGTACTTCAGCACCTACAAATAATCGCACAACGCCCGAACATGCAAGCACGAGGTATTGATTGCTAAGTAAAAGAGACAATTTTCATGACTGTACTGTAACTAAAACATTAAACAATAACGTTAAATAAAAACAGGTACAGGGTGAGGAGAGGTGAGGTGAGAAGATTTTGTCCCTTTAACCGCGAGGTCTTCAGAGCCGATGATGATTAAGTGAGACAAATACAAGTAAGCAATGGCACGAGTAATTAGCATTGATAAAGCTAAGTAATTCTCGTGCACACAACTGAATAGTAAATCACCTATTTATATTAAACATATCATAATTTGTTTTATTTCTTCTACGTTGAAACACACATAAGTCTCACCAACAACACTTGCAGCTAAAAGCGAAGTTGATGTAAGTAACCAGACTGCTAATTTGAATCCTTCAGATCAGAGTATAAAAATGTTTGTAGCAAACGCCAGACAGATCCCACTTGCTTTACACTGCTACTATGAAAATAACGTTGTAGACCAAAGCTCCACAGGCTATATTGAAAATTACATGTGTCCTACCTTCTTCTCGAGTCTCAAAGACGTCAAACATTTTTATACGAAATATTTTGCAAAGGAGACGTACAGGATGCATAGATGACAAAAATATTTTATAGTTCGGACCATCCATTAATACCTGCAAAATTCGTTACTGTGGCAATAAAAATATGCACAAATAAAATCAAATAATTACATTTTGAAAGTTTTTCACTCGCGTTTCAGTACCATCATGCATTAATTTCGTTTGTAAACAGAAAATATATTAAAAATAACGTCATCGTGTTATTTCCTAACAATTTGATAGGAGATTATTATATGACTTAACTAACGTTTTCATTTTCTTAAACTGCTGTTTGTATGCTGGTTCAAGATTTCATATGTAATATGGGTAACATGTCAGACAGTTTTTGCAGTACAAAATTTGTCGAAAATGTTTAGTATTTATGTTGAGATATAACAAAACTAAATATAAATAAGCTTTCCCAACAAAATAAAACGAAGTTTCTTTTTTGTTTAACGCTTAACTATGACCATGCTATAAGTCATTTTATTATAAGTTTTGCGAAATCTTTTACGTTTACCTTGTGCCTTCAAATTATTTTGGTAATTTTACAAAGTCGAGTAGTATAAAATGTTTTCTATGACCTTGAATACTTGCTCAAGAATTTAGAATTTTTCCAGGGCATTTTGTCTTCGTCTATCCTAGGGTACGAGACGTAAGCCTATGTCGTGTATAGGATGTTATCAGAAATATATCTATATATACATGTTATAACGATACATGTATACAAATGAACATTTGCGACTTCGAAGTAGATATAATTTTGCTCTCTCTCTCTCACACACACACACACACACACACACACCTATAGGTGTGTGTGTGAATGGTTCGAATAACTTCCTTGACCAAATCGTGCTTAATAATAGATTGTGGCCACCACTTGAAGTGTGAAATACATGCGCGGATATTTAACGCATTCGAAAACTATCATTTGTTTCCTTTTTATACATTTTATTTATCATGTATCACACATAAAATAATACTTACAGTACTAAACTAATGATTTCTACATCGTTTACAAACCAATAGGTAAACTGTCAAATAATTGTTAACTTTAGGACAGGAACTTAGGTCCTTAAAATACTATTTTCTTCTCTGGTTAGTATAAATACTGTGAAAGTTGATATCAAAAAAACACAATTTTAAATGTACAGCTAACCGCTACTGGCAATATTTGTTTCTGTATACCAGTCAACAAAAATAAGGAGGGCTGAAAATCAGTATGCGTTTATATTTATAAAGAGTTCAATTAACTGTGAGGGAAATACTGAAACTTGATAGAACTTTTTAAACTAATCTGCCTCACCACCCGCGGCAGAATGCTTTCGACGGTTTTTTCTACTGTAACCGACAAGCGGGCATCAGCCGTTATTAATCGTTGATATTTCAAACGATGTGAAAATTTTTATTATAAAGCTAATTTATTTATCATGCACCTTTTTTCTGCCAAAATTTTGTAAGAATTGTCTGCAGTAACGGAAATGCCGCAAAAAATTAATGTCTTAATATTACCAACAAAAACATTAACAAGATAACAGTAACAATGTTATCCTTATAAATGTTTGCAGTGGGGTTGTATAAGAAACTGTATTGTTTTCTTAGATAAACTCCATTGCTATACAGTGTTGTTGAGTCGTGGGGAACCCACTTTTACATAAAAGAACTATGCAACGAGAAAATGAACAACAAATAACCGAAGAAACAAAACAAAGAAATCATACATGGTTGTAGCGAGAAATGTACAAGTAATTCCGAAATAGGAAACTAGTCGTTATTTCCTCGGTTTGTCATATGTCACATTCAGTCTGCTGGAGCAACTCAAGACTGTACGTGCACCTGGAGACGGTAAAGGTCGAGCTACGTTCACATGTCTCTTGGTCCCTCGTGTCCTCTTGACCCTGTGTATCCTAACATCACCAAGGAACACCTAGAAATGTGATGCCACAATAGAGAGCTATCTCATCCTGCAGACTCAGAAAAGACACACCAGAGTGTAGTTAATTCTCATGGCGTTTTCGTATTTTCCACCTACTTTCATTTCGTTATACATCTATTACGTGGAATCGGAAACTGACAATAAATAAAATGATTAATAAAAAAAGGATTCGTTGTAGTTTTTAATGATTGAAAAAATTCGTGAATCAGTCACGTTCGTAAAACTTATCAGCATTTATTTTAGTTTAAATATAATTTTATTCTTTGAATAATTAACTCGTTACCTTCTACGTTCTGAGGTGCTGACATTATGGATACGAATGCTTATGTTTACAACATTTAATGTTATGATAATTCTTCTTTAAAGGCGCGGTATACCACAATTTTCATCAACATTTTTATATTTTTTATTAGTACCAGATATTTTTTTCTTATTTTAGACACAAAATGTGACTAGATTTGGCTCTTATGAAATTTTTTTATCACTCATAGTTTTCGCGTAATGGCTTATTAAAGTCATATTTTGCATGTTTCAGTTTTAACGGCCACACGAAAACCAATTGATATATGAAACTGAAAAAACTCACAGTGGATAAAGACATTGCAGGCTACAATGACGTGCACATAAAAATAAAGAATAAAAATTAATTGTATTTTTAAAAAAATTCCAAAACTGAAAGTAACAATTTTTAAAATACACTAATTTTTTTTAAAAATACAAATGATTTTTATTCTTTATTTCTAAGAGCATGTCATTGTAGCCTGCAATATCTTTATCCACTGTGATTTTTTTGAGCTTGGTATATCAGTTGGTTTTCGTGTGGTCGTTAAAACGGAAACATGCAAAATATGACTTTGACAAGCCATTACGAAAAAACCATAAGAGATAAAACAATTTCATAAGAGCCAAATTTAGTCACAATTTGTGTCTAAAATAAGAAAAAAATATCTTGTACAAATCATATGTAAAAAAAATGGTGGTGAAAATTGCGGTAGACCGCGCTCCTTGACGAAGGGATAAATTTGTAAATATTGCCCGTATACGTGGGACAAGACGAGACATGGGACAAAGAGACAGCAAGTGACACGAGGGACAATGTCACGGGATTATTTTAGCCAATAAGCACACGGTGTCCAATGTGCACAGCATGGGACAAACTAATTGTAGCGCGGACTTAACAGTTACCAGATCCCAAAACATAGCACCTCTTGTCATCAGAGAAGCCTACTGTTATGTTCTGTGTTATATTCTTTATGTTGTCTTGTCCACAACTATTTATGTCGCTGTGTTCTCTTGTATCGCGCTCGTTATTGTTGTCCGTTAATGTCGTTATTTTCATGCGCCGTGCATGATCCTTGTCTGTTTTGACTTTTACAATACCGATTACATTCCTTTCCCAGAATTACTTGTGTGTTTGTTGACGGGCTATAGTATTTTCTTGCTTCCTTTGCTTGTTTCTTTGTCTTATTTTGCTGCTCTTGTGCATATTCCGTTGCTCTTGTGCATACTCTTTTATGTAACTTCAAGTTTCCTGCAGCTCAGAAACATTCACTAGCAATCACGTACAAGCAACAAAACACTTCAATTTGTCACAGCAATAACGACGCAGCAGTTATAATGTTTTGAAGGAAAACCGCCAACACATTCCAACACATGATGTAAAATCTCCGTCACTGAAATTACTGCTCGTCAGATAGGAAACATTTTACTGCTGAGTTGACAGACAAATCGCGTATAGGCCTGCAGTGTGAGTAGTGAATCGCGAATACGCAATGCCACTTACGATTTTACGGCAAAGTATTAAGAAATGTTACATTCAGTTAAAATCATACAAGAAAAAGTCACATGCGAACAATTTAATGCTGCACTTAAATGAAGTATGCGGAATTTTCATTGCGAGAACGACTAATGAATAAACCCCTAGACGTTTTCAGACCCTCCTTCAGATATTTCTTTGTCAGCGTAGTAGTCATGGCGCCCTTTTTAGAGCCATATGTGATATAATATTTAAATTTTGTTTATTATATTTATGAGGAGGTCTGTTTGGATATTGAACACAAACGAGAACGCCGGTATCGCGGGAATTCTTATACAATTTTTTTTTGAAGTTGTAGCCTTGTTTCGTACAGCAGTTTTGTTTTTAAACAAAATTATCATAAAACATTTTTACGAACATTCATCTGTATTTTAATAACAGTTTGGTTTTGCATTTTGTAAACATTATGTTACATCAAATAATAAGTACAAATTGCCAAATCACTGCATGGAATTCTCGTCTAGTATAAATGAAAATTAATACCCATTTTAGATCTCATATTTAAAAGTCGGTGCTTGAGAAAAAAGATTTTTCTTACTATGTGTATGGTATTATTTCACATTAACGGAAATATCTCGTATGTTCAGACTGAGTAGTGCAAACGAAAGATTTTTCTAATTTTTACCTTCACCAAGAATTTTCTCCCGGGATTTTACAATCGGCCCTTTGCTTATGGCGCGGATATAAACAGGATGATTCGTGACCAAGTATGTTAGTTTTCGTCGTGATTGCACGTTAAAAAGTAAGTCAAAAGTTAGTTTCCGGTTCGACGTGGGAGTCGTGCTACTCAGAAAATCAACTTTAGAATTGAATTTTTTCAAATTAAATTTAAATCTTATTGGTTTTTCATTGTTTTGACTCTATTCAGAGTGTTGTTGCTTAGTAGGTATCGACAGGTAAGTTAATTTATATTTTTAATTTAATTTTCTTTTCATTTATAGGATACTCCAAATATATTCACTTTATAGATCATTAGAAAACACGTTGTCAACTTAACGGTTTCGTAAGCTTATACAACATAAAAACTAGCACCCATCATCCTGGAACATCCTATTTAGCTGCCAGCACAACTGGACGGAGTTATTACACATGGAAACTAACAGTTTGTCCACTAGAACATGAGGCATTCAAGGCAAAAGTTTAATATATGTAACTAAACCTCGTATAAACTACTTATTTCTAGCCTCACATTCTTTATCCTAAAATTATTATTTAATGTGTCCTATTTCTAGGATATATTACGGTCCTTCTCCCTCTGTGTTGTATTATTATCTAAAAATAAATCAACCGGCCTCCGTAACGTGGTCGGTAACATGTGAGGTTTATGGTGAAGTCCTGGGTTCGAATCCCAGACCGGGCACGGGTGTTTGTGTCGTTTTCTAAGGAGTAGATAGTTTGTAAGTCTTACGGTACAAAAGAAAAGCCAAGGACGTAAACAAATCCTAAAAAAAAAAATTTTTTTTTTTTAATAAAAATATTATGGATTGTTTACATTCAGCTCAACTCCATCCAGCAGGTCGAGCATGGTTCTTTTATTCGAAACCGTTGTAACTCCGACGTGTCGGTAGAACGACGCTAGTGTCATGACGGCTACGTGAAAATGCGAGCATGGATCGTCGTGTCATAACGCTTCTGTCAGAATTACTGCGTCGAATGAACGACGGTTCCAAAGACGAATATATGCAGAGGTTGGTACGAAATTTGCAGTAGTTAAGTGTTATTTTTGTGTGTTGGAGTCTCTGCTTTCAAATTTCAGGCAATATAAAACCTTTGTGAACAAAAATATTATACAGCTGTAACGAGAATGACGTTATTTGTTTGCACTTAACCTGTACTTTTATTTACGAGTGACGCACTTAACCTGTAATTTTTATTACACGTGTGAACAGAACTTGAAGAAACTGTGGTCAAGTGGTGACATTCTGTGGCAGTTATGTGGGGTTTGCTGTTAATATTAATTTCATGAGTCAGTGTAAACGTCACTATAGGAGTGGTGTTGCTGTCGGAACAGAAATATCATTACTTAACCATAGATTTTTATATCTTCATTTGGCTGTTTATATGAACAATGTAAAATAAAACATGGTAAATAAAGCTCAACATAATTTTTTACATTTCAGTATGTATTATAAGTCAACGTATGATTTACAACGAAAAAAATATTTTCTCTCAGGGCATTTATAATAAATAACAGAAGACGATAATTACTATTCTCCAGTCAATAAAAAAATTGCCATACATTTGAGGAAAAAATATTGTTTGTGGTCTCCTTTACCCTATATCTACACGATATAAAATTTAAATTGGTTTCCCTATCTAGGAAAATGACAACACATGAACATGAAAAACGTACTGCTCAAAATTACAAAAATTTTAATAGTCTTCTGCGATATCTGTAATGTATTTGTAGGTTATTTGCCAATACAAACGGGAGCAATGTTTTTAAAAGTTACTACGTTGCGTATAAGCACTGGTTTCTCCGGATATCTTCAGCAGAGAAGGATTTCGTCTTACGCGTTTTGTACTACAGATTCAAGCCATGAATATTAAAATACCGGAAATTTTTTTCTACCGCATATCACTTTCATTCGGTTTGGTTATACTAACACGTTAAAATTACAGACAAAACACACGCGTATACTAATACAGCGCCAATAATTACCTAAATATACATCAGTTAAAACATTTGGATTTTGTCTTTAAAAATATTCAATACAAACTGTATTACTTATTTCGGTATTGGCGATCAGTGTTGGCAAGATGTAGGTTATGGCTGTATGTTCAAGTTATAGGTTATGGCTGTATGGTCAAGTTATAGGTTATGGTACGTGTACAGTAACTGAGCTTTAAGTTTCTCTTTGCACGTATTGTTTATACTGTGTGCAGGCTTTATATTAGTTAAAAATATCTTTTGCCACTTGAAACTGTGGTTATGGCATTGTTTCTATCGATATTTATTTTAAATACGCACGTTGACGCCTCATGACACGCTCAAATACCGCGTCATTGTATTGACGGTCGCGTGGTTCATCTGAAACCCTTTGACGGGCAACAAACAGAACCATGCTCGCTTTTTTGACGAAACGTCTTTCCACTGACGCGTCGTTCTGACGACAGGGAGAAAACACGAACCATGCTCGGCCTGCAGGTGTCGGTCTTTGGGCCGAGTACAAAGCGCATGAATTATGTAAGCACAAGAAAGAGTGGTATTACGTGGTGATAAACTCAAATATAGCATAAATGCTCATATAGGTATGTATATCGCGCGTGTGTAAACTCATTAAAGTAGTCACGCTTTTCACATTAACACAGTTTATCTTAGAATCTATGCCTGCAATGCAATTTCATCATCTTAAATTTTGCTATAGAACTGTTGGATGAATCCCGCAATCTATACTTATCCTGTAAAACAGTATCATGCTCTGAATTATCTGAACACGTAGCAAATATAATGATAAGTACAATTACCTCTCGCTTATTTTATTTTGTATTATGGCTAATTAACATCTTGATATATGATACGCAAGGAATACAGACGGTACAATAATAGTACACAACATTAGCAGCAGTTTATTAGGATGAAAAAACTGAGCGATATGGTGCAGTAATAATACTTTCAGTAGGTAATCTGAAGGACACGGTGTCGATTTACAATCCGACAATCATGATTTCAGTTTTCCTCGTATTTACGGTACCACTACAGACAATTGGTGCGATATCTCCAAACAGTAGCCCATTGCCGATTCCTTCCCAGTTTCCTGTTTGTCCGGGTCAACGATTCTGTGTACAGTTGATTTTATGTTTGCTCGCACTACTTACCTTAACATGGGAACATAACCCAGTGAGGGGAAACTACATCGTGTACTATACGATAGAAGTTAAATGCACACTCTACTGAAGCAAGCGTAAGACTATAACCTGCTGTGAAGTGAAAATTTTAAAAACTCAGAATACTTTCATGTTTCCAGATTGTTGGTCGCACTCACACACTGTAATTAATACACATAGAATTTATATATTTATTAATATTAGACATGTTTATTAATGTCCAATGCTACACAAAATAGGTATGCACACAGAATGTTAAAGAAAGACGTTTAAAACATCCTGCAGTGAGTTAGTCGACACTGAGACAAGATATTTGATATAAGACACTCGGGGTCGCAATATTCGGGAAACGCCTTAAAATTGGTGACCAACCGTTGAACATATTGTATCACAGATGCCACACATCACTGCATGTGTGACTGCCAGGTGTAGCACTCGTGTAGCATCAAACAAATTAATTGTCCACTTAGCAGTCAGTGTACCACCTGGCCTCGTGTGCTGCATCATATTAGTGTCAACTAACACTTCACTGATGTGCAGGAAACATACACAAATATTGTGCAGAAGACACCAGATTGGAACCCACTAAACCGTGCACGTAAGCAGCACATGCGGGCCAGGCGGAACTCTGCTAAGTGGACACAATTAATTGTGTGTCTCTGTGTCTCGGCTATCTTGCCGCAGAATGTCTTAAACATCATTAATTAACATCCTGTATGTTATATTTTTTTACTTAAGAAGAAGTGTTCATATGGGCTGTTACCGTGAAGACCTAGGTTTTACTAAACTGATTGGGCCACTACAGATATATCATACGTCCTAATGCAGATAATGAGAGCCACTAATATTTTACTAAACAATAAACTTTTAACCTACTTCTTTCAGTTCTTTATGTGTACATCTGCGGTTTTGCTTCATGGTCAGTGGCTGGATGTGTATAATTCTCAACATATCGGGGATTTACCGGCAAATCCCAGACATGTGATGTTGCTATAACGTTGTTTTGTTTGGCGCAGTCAAATAAGTGACGCCTCTGCACTAATGATCTCTGCCAATAACAATGAAGCGCAGCTTCTCATAAACAAATAAGTGATCAAAACAAGCTAGTGCAAAATATGTTTCTCAAAAAATACCCTGAGGCTGTACAGATTGTGGTACAGTATTAACAGGTTACTTAACAGCCCTATATACAGTGGGTGACATGCAGCATCTGAGGACGAGGTACGGAAAGATGCAGGTTGTAAGAGCTAAGCTGGCTTGTACGTCAGCTACAGTGTCGCCTGGGCGCGAAAACGGCACGAAGTTCTTTTGTCGTTGACGTTTTCATATGCAACTTTAAGCGGTGACCCTACTTTATTATTTACACGAGGGAGTGTGTAGTTAAGGCGAGCGCGTACTTCTGTATTTTTTATTTACGATTACAGTTGGTAATTTTTACGTAGCAGTCTGAAAAAATACCGTTTTTAACCATTTTGAGGAGCCTCGAAACCATGTTCACAAGCAGGATTGCCAGAAAATAAGAATATAGAAAACAATGTTCAAATATATTTTCTTTTCGAAGATAAAGATATCGAACGCACGTTTAGTATAGAAAAAACTTTCCCCTAAGACGCTGCAAATACTGATCATGCGCCTGACGCATGGGGCTCTTAAATGACTATTTAAAACTTTGGTTTTGGTCACGTTGGATTAACTGTCCATTAGCTTCTTTGAATACTCTTTAAATACATTGAAAATACTCCGAGGAAATATGGATTATTCCCAGGAGTCAACGGACTCTTTACCGAACTTATATGACTGGATTATTGTAGACTCTGTAACAGGCTTTGAAGAGCGTAACTTCTCCGACGAGACAGTCAAGAAAGCGACGTAAAAGTCTTGAAAGTCTTTAAAGATGAATTTCACTCACCAGTAGAAGAGAAAACAAGCCGTGGCGTACGGGTCCTTACAGAATTTAACGTAAATTTTTGTGATCACTCTAAACTGTAAACTTTGTATGTTCCCAGTTTTCCAGTGATTTTCCACAGATTCAAACTGTTGAAACTGCTCCATCGGGAATTAGTGGAAAACTACAGATTTCACCAGAAAAATAAACTCGCAGATTGATTCTGGGATTTTCACTTAATTTTACTTTAAACGTAGTTCTGTTTTTTTTTCTAAACTACCATATGAGCTCAAGAAGAGCATGCAACAATGTAAAAAAACCACGAACACCTGCGGGATTCCAATCTACGACTTTTAGTACATAAACACATTACCTTAGCAACTACCCAGTGTGAATACTCGGGACGAATTACTGTCATTTAAGTACTTTTCATTATTGTGTTCCACTTATGTGTTTTACCTTTACACGTTTTTAGTAGTGAAATTGCTGTTTGTACTAAGGTGTGAATTTTTCAAAGCCGTACGAATTCATATTGGCTAAGTGAGCAACGAAATGAAAGTGAACATAACTAATAGTTAACAACCTACAATCGCAGAACAACAAGAATACTTATTACCATGTTTGAGGTACTGTAAATATTAATGTACATTTAGGTGTAACGAATCTAAACACACAATTATCTTTAAACAACGAGCGAATAGAAATTAGGAGCATGATTGCTGTGGAAATGGTGTTACGACGTTTATTACATGTATACTATGGGATTGGCATTGTGGTTACAACATTTTTAGTTACATATTTATACTGTCGTTTTCCAATTACAAATATATTCGTGGAATTTGTATTGATCAGTTAGTGAAATCTACTCATTGTATCTGTTACCCCAATCTGTTGTTTTCCCACTTTTTTATTGGCGAGCATTGACAAAACAGATTCGCCAGTGAAAAATCTTGCAACTTATTGCAACTGTGAAAATTCCACTGATTATAATTTACAGTTGTAAATTGCATTACCTTAGTCTCTATGCATGCATACACCGTGCAGTTCTTTCTAAGCCTGGGAAAGAATGACATCTATAGGCGTCTACCAACTTAACGAGTACTTACAATAGCCATGTTTATATAAATCTATATCTGCACTTTAAACCGTAATACTTCAATATCCACAATTGTATTTGCACTCATTTAATTTATTAGAACTGTTCCACCCGGGAAAAAAAATATATAACTATTAGCTGGGACAGTGTAAACTCGTAAAAATATTTTGTGCCACTGTATTTTTATAAGAATACAGTGACCTGCGCATTGTATGACGAGGATGGTTGTCTAGTTGTTTCAAATACGAACCACAAATACAGGATGTTAAAAAAATTCAATGCACAAAGAAATAGAGTAGATGAGGAAGACAAATACAAGGATATTTCTCCAGTTAACCATGTGTCGGAAACAAATGGCTTAGAAGTAATGAGTATTCAGAGGTATCGGGTGTGATTGAGAAGACGCCAAAGGTAATTAGTTACAGTACTTTATTTTTTGTTTAATGATGCAATAAATGTTCAGAATGAGCAGGGTATACACGTCAATTCGGAGGAGGTATTAGTTGCACGGATTCTTGCGGCGGCCACACACATACAACATACACCACACATCTACTAGCGAACACGAGACTCCTTACTGCGTCGATGCCGGCTCTGCTGCTCATTTTGAACATTTATTGCAACATTAATTAAAAAATTAAGTATTTTAACGTGCGTGTAACTGTGAGCTCTTGAACTAATGTGTTAATGATATAAAGAAAGCACAGAGCAAGGATAGAATGCGAGGGTAATGGAAACATGAGTATCTAGGGATAGCACGTCGACCAATATCAATGTTCACCTCGCTTCCTTACATGCTAGAATTCAAAAAGATCCCACCAAGAATGGAACCTGTGTCGCTGTGGTGGGAGACAAGAGGCATCACCACTACACCACACCGGGGTATATTTTAACTCATTTCATATTTTATGGAATTATAGTCAATCAGTAATCTCCCAAAATAAAGTAAATTTTCGCAGTGTAAAACATATTTTTGGTTGGACTATTTGGTGTAATTCTTAGCCATTGTCACAATTTTCTTATTTTTAAGCAGCCGTTATAAGAAAACTTAACTTCTTAACTTTCTGAAACGATGAAGGCAAGGAAATTCTATTTTCCAAATTTTGAAAATATAATTGATTTCAGCAATCAAAAATGTAATGCAATTAAATACGCCACATTTCAAATAAATATTCACACTTTAAAAACGGCAAAATAACTTTTAGTGTAGAAATCAATAAGTCTTCAGACAACCAATACAGGCGTTTTCTTATCATCAAAGTTTCATTGAGGTTTTAATTTCGAGGGGTTAGAAGTAAAACTACCGAAATCTTTTTTCTCCGAAATTGAGATATTGCAGCCAAGTACTGTGAATATCACTCTCCATGTGTGGTAATAATACCCAGGTTGTGGCACCTTTTCTCTCATAGAAGTACTCTTATTTTCAGCTTTGTAGAATGGTTTGGTTAATTTTGGCAAAGGTTTTCCGAAAGTTACTGAAAATGGACTTGGGTAGTTTTACTTCTAAACCCTCGATTTCTCTTTGAATTGCTACACAAAAATTTCAGAATTGTGACTTAGGCAGATAATTATAAAAAAAATTAAATAAAAACGGATTTACTCTGTGAAAATTGTACTCATTACATAGTTTCGTGATTGACCATTACTCTGTTACGCCTCTGGGTGGTGCCTGAGAAAACCCCTTGCCTCAAGACACCCCCAGGTTAGCGCGCATATCTATGCCATCACTGATCTCAGCTTGGTGACGACAGATCGTCAGGGAAAAGACCTAAACGGAACATTGTTGATGTAATTTGTGAAGAGCGGAAGCAACAAAATGCAAATTTGACAGCCGTTTTCATAAATATATCACAAAAGTATGGGCCAACAATCATTATAAGTTTGTTAAGTAAAGACTTGCTACGTACTTTAGAAAAACTACCACACAATTCAGTAAGACGCACACTTATATACGTGTACATGTAAGTAAAATATTTATTTGATTAAATTATTATGTAACGGCCCAATAATACTACAGGGAACTATACAATCAACAGACTCACATCTTAGCAATATAATTGCAGTCTAGCATATGCAACAAAACTTATTATATATGTTGTTTTTATTTCAAAGGCTTACTTTTAACAAGAAACCAAAACCTAGCACCAATGTTTAATTACACCCTTAATATCGGAAAACACAAGCAAAAAGATGGCAAACAATGTTGGTTAAACATTATAAAATTCATGCTTAATAAAACTATAAATATCTTGCTACGTTATAATCTTTATGCAAAAATAGAAAACGATTTTGTACAAATATTTCGAAAGGAATGCTTATTCGATCTAGTGCCAAGTTGATTTTTAAACTTCAACGGAAAATAAAGAACGAGTCTGTTTTAAACATTGAAGGATGCATGCATTAAAAACTCTCTAGCTATCGTGGACGATGTTGATTAAAACATTAATATCAGAATCTAGCCTCTCCTAGTCACATCATGAGACGCCACAACAAGCAATTTTATTTTACCATCAATAATTTACTCACATTTTGCAATTATGTTAAATAGCATTGTAGAATCATATTAAAATCTCTACATTTTCAAAGCTTAAATATGTTTTATCTTACATGTGTTGCAAACTTTACCTGAAGACTCTAGGATGTCTCAGTGTTGCAATCTTTATAAGAATAGCTCAAGGAAATTTCATACATTCAAGATCACTACCTGAGCGGATGATAGCGTGGGGTAGTCTAAGGTGTAGAAGAACAGCTAATACCAATATTTAACTAAACCATTTTATTACGTCAACATCGCCTTAGGTATAAGTGTAGCCTGTATCGAAACAATCTATTCGATGAGCCCAAAGCCAACTCGACTGGAAACTCCACTTACGTCTCTCGCGGATGTTTCGCACTTCGACTTCGGGGACGGACCACTGGCCTATGACAATGGAACTGGCTGGCCCTCTACGTCGTTGACGACCCTCTGGCTCGATGTCGCCCAGCACCTTGTCACTCCTTGCGGTGGCTCTCTCGCGCAGACTTCTCCCAAGTCTTTATAGTCGGGGCCCGATATGTTGTCAAAACACCCTCCCGTAGCTTGTCCCTCCCTCGGCTGCGTTCCTGGCTATGTCACTCTCGTAACACATGGATCAATGAAACACAGGCACGCATAGAGTTACAAATTTCAAGTAGAATTGTACTTAACTTCAGTGGTGTCACCCAGTATGACACTCCAGGAATCCAAGTGTACTTCTCGGATCAAAATAAAGCCTATTTGTTAGTGAATATTCTACTCCCACTCGATTAAAATCGTCAAATCATGATATGTTTACAACTACATCATACTAAGAAACAACAACGTTCTGGCGCACTATTTACTACAGTAGCGATATATATTTTAAACAGTTACTCAAACCGCGTAAAACATAAAGAAAGAAAGCGCTCTCCTAAAAGCAACACATGTAACTGCCGAAGTCCAATCAAGGCGTAACTGACGTCATAGCAAAATAAATTGGCGTAGACAATACTAAGCTGGCTTCACTTGAATCAGTAGACTATGTACAACAGCAGCAGTCGGTCGTACTGGGCGTAATAGACTCTCGTTAAATTTGCAAGTGCGATTTAGCTCAAATTTAACAGTTTAGCAGTAGTTTTCGGGGTCGGAGTTAATGTTCTTTCGTGCGTGAAACAGCAGCAACTTATTAAACAGTTTCACAATTCCAGTCATAATCTTCAATTAAGCAAGTTAACTGTGTCGGGTAGGCAGTAGAGATAAAATATAAACTAGATTGTCCTAATTATTTGTAAATAATAAATATCGAACAGGTAAGTATCCAACGCCATTAACTGCATGAATGCGATGAAAATAATAAAAAAAAATGCAAGTAACAGCCGAGTGGCTAAATAAGAAACTAAGGAACCACTCATTTCAGGAACTGTTTCGTACGTGTTGACATCCATAAACAAGATAGCGATAAGAGCGACACTGATGCGTGTTCTTGGTGCGACATCGCTCCTATGTGCACGCGCTCAGCTGATGACAAGTGTTTACCTATAGCATTACTCTAAAAATAGAAATCATTGTCCATTTTACTGGTGGGAAGACTGTAACAAAGTTCCATAATTCAGAATTACCTCGAAATACACCTTTTAGCCTAATTTCCGTGGTAAATGTTGTCTTATGACATCACCTTCCGGTCTGTGTATATGTATATGTGACTGTGTATCCCCCACCTTCTTCCTATAAACTTTCAAACCCATGTGCCGAATTTCATCAGTCTAGTTATACATAATAGTATTAAGTAACCTGACATGACTTTTGAGTGTTTAGTTTATGCCGTGTTTATATTTTCAAAATGTGGACACGTTAAGGGCTTGTTCCCGAGTTTTTTTCAGTCTGGTGACAATAACTCAAATACTTTTTAACCAAAAGTTTTGAAAAAATTTTAGTCAATGTGCAATCACACGATGCACAATACTGTGGACGCGTTTTTTAAAATAATGTACCATTTGCCAGCAAAAAAAAAATAATAATTTTCTTAATTTTTGCGTATTTTCGAGACGAAAAACGTAGTACTTTGGGAAATGAAATCTAAAAAACCGTTCAGTATAATTCTACAAAAAAAATTCAGCTACAAATTATAACATATAAGTGTCAAAACTGTGCAGCGAAATTTTGATATGAGTATTAGGTAGCAATAAAAAAATATTTTCGAAATCACTGCAAAACTCCGTAACAAGGCATTAACATTTTGCATTCACAATAGATATCTAAAGAACCGTATTTTACAATTTCATGAAAAAACTCAATACACATAAAGTACCTAGTAAGAAAACTCAGATTCCTATGTCGTATTCATATTTTGAAAATTTCGGTCATTTTATATATTCAGTATAATAACGTATATTTGAAGAAATACTTTTTCGAAATGTCATCAAACTCGGTACACTTGTAGGCCTACTGGTACACATACGCTACTAGGTTCATTCTGTGTTTGAAAATTTTTTCGTACACACGAACTGTCTGAAGAACCATTTTCCAGAAATTCTTCATAATTGGTGAATGTATACTTAGTACTTAATGAGTTGACCTGATTATTGTTTTGTTTTTTAACTGTCTTCGTACATTAAAAATAGAGGCTCTTTGATCGTATGTGAATCACAAGATATTTCCAAAGAATAAACTTTCAGAACTACTTAAAACTAGGTACATTACATGTACAGTACTTAGAAAGTAGACTTTATTATTATGTTTTTTTTTTGTTCATTCCTTGTTCGTATTTTCTAAACGAAGGTCATTTTAGCATATGATGTCCACACGAGATATTTCAGGAACAACTTTTCCGAATTTAATCAAACTCAGTACTCATATACCACTGAGTAAGTTAACATTTAACCCAGGCATTTTAAGCAAAATTTTATGAAAATCTGTAAAAAAAAATATTGTAAATCTCAAATTTAACGTGAGTGTTCTATCAAGTGTACTAAACAACATACTAAAAGTCCCAAGTCATCCTATGCCGGCTTTATTGTTTTTTTTTTTTTTTTTGCAAAATGTTTGTTAGTAACATGTTATATTCACATTTTAAACACAGGTTTTAATAACCTTACGTAACATTTTATCGTACAAATACTAAAGTGACGCTAACTTGTTGATTGAAGAAAATTTATAACTTGCACAAACAATATCTTCACGCCATGTATTTCAGATGACAAAACGGTTGAAGGTAAATCGTAGTACATTGCACATCGCGAACGTGTAAAGCTGCGGGTCACATGCGACATTGATAGTGATGAAAAGGATGGGTTCATCGTAAACTTTTATCCTTTGCAGCAGTTAGATGCTATTGGATCATCCAGAGTATCTACATCAAGTTCAGGGTTCGGTACATTGTAACAGCTTCTGCCCCTGCAGTGGGCACACATCATGGAGCAACTTGGCCAGCAGTACGGCTAGAGCAGCGTATGCCACACTATACATTACAAGCACAGGCAACAAGTTGTAACAAGTCGTTTGGTTCGGGAGGCTTATCAGATGCAACTGCTATCAGTGATTGACCTGACACCATCCAGCCCCAACCGGTTGGACAAAGTGGGTTATCAAGCCGTTCTTGAACCTGAAGAAAATATCGAACGTCTAGTTAGAGCACTTTAAGGTAATGAATGTCCATCTAATTTCACTACAACTGACCTGTAGATATGTTCTGAAGCTGTGCTGCTGGCTAGCTGCACTGGTAGGCGGAAGACCTGCAAGTTTAAATGAGGCAGTGACTGCCTGCCTCGCAAGAGAACGAGAAAATTTACGACCACGGAGATCATCCAAGCTCGTGAAATTGTCATTGGTGTACAGTTGGATAATGAACTGTTCACCACCAGAAGTTATGATTTGGTCTTTGTCTGCTGAAGAATTCTTGGAAACTTCTGCGGTGGTTTGAACAGTGTGTTTGTCAAGCAGCTTCCATGCTTTCTTTTTCCCGTTACCGAAAACAGCTGAGGTTGTGTCACAGCCTATGAATGCACGGAGAAAGAGCAGACAAAATTTCTTTTTCACGCCTGTATGTCTCTGAATATCACCCACATGGTATATCTTTAATCATGGATTAAGTACGGTTATATGTAAACCTTCTTGTTCTCGAGATAGAAGCATTATGAGAATATCCGTGTCAGTAGTCACAGCTGTGACCTCCCGACCTGCAGTTGCTTCCTCTATTGCTGTTCGGACAATCAATGTATCTGCATCTGCTAACGCCTACTGTACCTTTAGTCATGGCACTCTGGCATGCCAGTTAGAGCATGCTGATGAGACGTGTCTTATTGTTCCCACAGGAAAGAAAGTCTGATTGTGAAACTGTTACAGTGGTGTTTGATGTAAGGGCAATGTCAGGAGATTTCTTACGTACTACACGTCGTTTTTGCTCATTTTCTTGTAGACAGAATTTCGTTGTAGCTATCGAAAACAGCAATAGTTGATGTTGAATAGTTCCGTTTTACATATTGAAGGTATGAATCGATTAGTATTCCAAGTGCAAGAAAAATAAATGAAGCCGGCTTAGTAGGACATTGGACTTTTAGTATGTTGTTCTGTATACTAAATAGTGCTTGTGTACCAATTTTAAGATTTACAATGTTATTTTTACAGTTTTAAGCCTAAAATGTCAGGGTTAATTACTTATATATATATATATTTATATATATATATAAATAAATATATATATTGAGCTGATTCTCAGCTCGTCCTCCTTAAATTGTACTTTGGATATGAACTTAAAATTTTGTTTCGTCTGTGTCTCCGCTCTGCTTGTATCTCGCGCCGCCTACTCGGGTAGTCATGAACGCTAATTCAGGGTGATGTGCCTTTCCCCCCTTTCCTCTTCCTTCCTCCTGATGCAATTCCCACTCCTCCTGCTCTACTTTCCCCTCCTTAGCAACCCTCCCTTCTGACCCCTACCTGTTTGCCTTTTCCCCTCTTTTGGATTTTGCATGCGCATGCGTAATAAGCTGAGCTGAATAAGTATTGTTTTTTTAACCTGAAGCCTCACTTCTTCTCTTCGACTGGTTCAGAATAGCCGTCCTTTTGATGGGTCATAATAAACTGCACACGTCATGGAACAGGACTTCGATTCGTGCAAGGTATTGATCAGCTCCATTAACGATTCACTATTTTGCAAGTTACTGTAGGTACGTTTGTTTTATGATTATGTTCTTACAGTTTTTACTGTTCAGTGGCCTTACGCCAATTCTATTTCAGAAAGTTCAGTTTTGCTTACTAATGCTCGTGTTTGCTTCAATCCAAACACGATGCTTCAATATTGTTTGAGTTTGAAGTTTGATAAAGTGGTTTGCATTGCCACGTTGTTGGAACAC
>PNEQ01053112.1:0-11443 GCA_003012365.1 Medauroidea extradentata
ACCCTTCTTTCACTCATTTTGAGACTCCCTGGGGATGCGACAAGCCTCGGCGACACTTTCTTCTTGGCCCCTCGCAGAGCTAATATTTTTCCTGTCCTGTCTAGTGCTGGCTTCACCTCGACCCTCTCTAGAGGCTTACCAACAACACACTTTTTCAGTTCAGTCTTTATGCTACACATATATCTTAATTTAAAAACATTGAAATTTTGCCCATTACATGGTTCACATGTGTCTTCATTTGCACCAATGGAGTGATACATTAGAGATTACACATGTTAAAAGTTTAAGGGTAATTGTTGTGTTAATGGTTGAAAAAGAAGGAAATAAAGTGATAATGTTCATACATTTTACATATTGTTCAGTAACATATGAGTTTGTCCAACATTTTCTGTGCTTGAGGGAAAGTGTTGAGTGTCTCATGATCAGGCATTTTTCGTGCTGTGGTATTTACTGATTTTGCAGTCACTTTTAACAATATGTATCTGCCTCCATTCTTCCTCCTGGCACAATTTAAAGGTAAGGGCACTGATATGTGTATCGTAAGGGAAAGGAAGGGGAGGGGGTGACTATGGTCACGTGGAGCAACTTTGACATTACAGAAAATAAGTTTTTGCATGTATGATAGCCCTGAACAAAGATATTTACTTGCGATAAATTTAGAATAATAAATTTTGTCATGGATGACATAAGGGGAACGTAGTTCTGAAAAACACCAAAAAATAAGAATTCCTAATGTGTTCTGACTACAAGGAACAAACAAAATGATAATGTCTAGGGCAAAACCAAATTATAGGCAGTTCGGGATAACGTGAGTACTCAGAAAAGCCTTGCAAAAGTTATATTTTCAGCCGATTTGTATCTTTCCACGTGTAACGACTAATGATGAGAAAAACGTCTAACCTCTCTAGTCGCATCACTTGATTTTTTGCGCGTTTAAGATAAGTTGTGCAGTCGATAGGAAATTATAGTTTAATAAAAAAGTTAATTATTATATAAAACACAAAAATGTCTAATTCAGTTGGTTTTATTTCAGAATTGTTGCATTTAAATAGGAAAATGCGTGTAACTATATACATCAATTCGCTGTCAACCATACAAGAAGTAAGGCGACTATTGTTAATGTTGACTTGTATGCAATAGCAGCTAGTGATTTATTTCAAAGTGCACATTTTACCCCGAACAACCTATATCACACAGCTCACTTCTAGGCCAAATGTAAGAGATACCTAGAGGGATTGTAAAGGTTATGTGCTTAGTAATGAGTATGTGTGTTTTCCTGATATAACACCTGAAATAAAAATTACTAGACAACTTAACACTAGACTAAAAAATATTTTTTTAGTTATTATGAAAGCTGAAGCAAGAGTAATTTATGAATTTAGTTAAAACGTGTGTGGTTTCAGTAAAAATTACTTCAATTTATTTAAAAAAAAATAACTTATAAAAGTTTAACACAAATGAGTTATGCAGACAAATGAACAACTAGGAAGATTATTAAAATTTAAGAAAAACAAATTAAAACATTTTAAATTTTAGAAGTTATAAGTTTACGAGTATTTAAACCAAATTGATCATTATAAAATTTCCAAAAGTACAAGTTATAGATTATTTAAAGAGGTTACAAGCAAACATTTAAATATAATTAAAATTGGTAACATTTACAAAATAATCCTTACAATTCTTTTCCAATTGCAAATTACGTTTATCTTTCGCGTGTGTGGGTGTCCAGACTGAGATTCTGACTTATGGTGGACAAATAACAATTCCCCGATTGTTTTCATAGAAGTTAATTAAAATCAAATTTTAACTTTACCTTCAATTTTTAACTGTACCTTCTGCCTTAAAAAACACCAACTTAACAGTAATTTATTACCAAGGCCTCTACAGGTGGTAAACTTTAAGTTTCATGGCGTCTGTCCTCTACAGCCAGGGCATCCAATCCTCTGTTCCAAGCCAAGCCCTCAGTACCAGGCTTCTCTGCTGACACCAACACTATAGTTGTACTAATTTTCTCGCTAATCGAGCACATTGCAGACATCGTAACCCTTGCCAGGCGGTTGCCTTCCCAAGGCTAACGTCTCCCGACACAAATCTACATTTTGTTCCTCCCGAGATTCCCGTCAGGACTCCAGGTCCTGACAACACGTCTTACCCTGGCAGATGACAAAGACCAACTCTTCAGAAATGGTGTTCAAAGACATTGCAGCAAACCCAACTGCCGAGTCAGCGAAGCTCTAGCTGGTACCCCCGGTGTGACCAACACCCGGGCACTGAGTTTTACAACTAACGCCCCTCGTAGCTAGGCGAAAACTGTTTTCTCTTGCTTGGAGAGGTAGCTGACCCACGGAAATCAGGCCACTTCCTACAAATAGTCAGCTAGTCCGGCACAAAGACGAGCCCTCCTTGCGAAATAATCAGCAGAGTCAATGACTTTTCAACATTTCAGCCGAGACTGAAATAAATTTCAAAAATTTAAGATGTGATATTATCGACCTGATATTTAATTCATATTTATTCACAGTCGACAATTAAGGAAAACAAAAATAGTACAGAAGTGTCCCAAAGTCACCCTACATGTCTAAAGTCACCCCCACATACTAGATTGGAGATATGGATAATCTCATTTTGGTAGTTTATTTAACGTTACTAAGTTCTCCTCATGAATGGCTTATGTCAGTGCAGTTACGTCTACATGTAACAGTGGAATCATGTTGACTGTGTTGTTTTGTTTAACTGTGGGCATCAGTAATTTTGCTGTGGTGACTTGGAAAGACTCTTTGATTGGTGGATTCCTGTTGAGCAGCTATGAAGGTGCTGCATGGGTAGAGAGCATGGAAAATTGTGGCAATTATTATGTTGTGTTGTATCAGAGATCCAGTCATACTTCAGATAGGATATTAGGCATGCAGCAAATGTCACTTTCTATAGTGTTGGCAATGTTGTTGGAGATAGTGTTTGTAGTTGTGTTAGCTGTGTTGGGACTAGTACTCTTTTCACTGTGTTCTCGTCGGTGTTTCTGATTGATTCAATTGACCGGATAGTTACTAAACTATGAAATGTGGCAAGATTTGTAAATGAACATAGTTGAAATGTAATGTGATGTTCCAGTCTGCTGTGGATAGTTTTGTCTTCCGCATGTTGCCTTGGATGCCAGAATTAACAAACCTAGACCAATACACATTGATGGGTAGATTACTAGCAGGTTTTAATTTTTTTAATTAATAGTGTCAATAAAGTGTCATTACTGAACTTTGTTATTTAATAATTTCAATTACGAGTAGATTACAATTACCTGTACAGAATTTTTAGTAGGTTAACATATGTAACTACTGATATACAAAATTTTATAATTGTGACTTCAATTACTGCCCGACTCCATTACTAATCAAACTTTAATTAAAGATATAAAATTGGTGTTTACATGTTTGTGTATTGTGTTATAAAGATTATAGGCATGTGCGAAGATCTGTTTTTAAATGTTAAGCAAAGTCTAATCGAATCTTGAATTGTGCGAAGGAATGTCAAAGGAATGTTGAAGGAAAGTCGAAGTCGAAGAATTTAATTATTTTTCACATCAGACAGCAAAGAAAAAAATTTATCACAAACAATTGGTAATGAAAAAAAATATCTAAATATACCGTATTTACTCATGTATCCTAACAATTTTTTTTCTTATGAAATTTTGGCTTCAAAGCAGGGGGTGCATAAGATAAACGAGGATTTTTTTGTGAGATTATAACCTCCATAACTCGAAATTATGTTACGGAATACTTAATTGTCAACGTATCTGAACAAAACCAACTTTAATTTAATGTAACATGAACACCTGCCTACAAAACGTAACATTTTAGGCCTACTCCCTTCCAACCGCTAGAAGAAGCCATATTTACAACCACAAATTTCCACTTTGCACAAGAGGTTAATTTCTTTGTTCTGATTCTTTTTTTTTTGTTCATTATCGCCGATGACATAACTAAAATTACTGAAAATGGCAATTCTGATTTAAATAAATCTGCAGTCTTTACGGTTTAAGATTAAAGTGGTAATAAATCACCGCCGTAATATAGAACGGGAAACGTAAACAAAAACAACGTTGGCAACACCATAGATAAATGAGATACATGGAGGCACCACACTCTGTTAAGACTTTCTCATTTGTGATCGGGACCAATTTAATGCTGATTTTACTTTACAGCTTGCATTACTACTGGTATGCAGTTTTCTATGATTCTTAGTTCTGTGTTTACGTAATATATATTCGCAGGAAAGCAGAAATTACAGTGGTATTGAGCTAAAAAATAATGTTTGATGTGTAATACATGTAGGGAAATATTTTTAATATGTCCGTTAAATAATTTTGTCTGTTTTGATGCGAATTGTGGTAATCTTCGACCGACTTTCAACTCTAAGATTTTTATTGGTCGAAGACAAAGTCGAAGTAACAAAAATCTTTGATTCGACTTCGACAATGTGAAGCTTCGCACACCCCTAAAAAATTATATTATCTCCCATTTGACCTTATATCAAACATAATAAATCTTTCTGTTTAGTGAGGAGCCTTTCATCCAATGCAACTAGGTATATGGTAAGCGAATGTTAATATTAATAAAAAGTTTTTTCAAAGTTGGAAAGTTAGAGGTGGTATCTTCAGTACTGTCTGTATTGACAGCTATAGCAGTCTATTTATCTGGAACTCTCGTAATTTTTTTTACCAACTCGGGCTGTTTTCCTGGGAAAAAAAATCATTCATCCTCCTACATTTTATTTGTCATACTGGTTGAGCTAGATGAAGCTAGATGATAAAACAAGCTAATGTAACTTTCTAATGCAATATGTAAGTGCAATATTTTGTTCTGTAATATCAGAGGTTGAATCAAACTTAAGAGAAAAGGTTATTAGGCTTGCAGCAAGAGTCAGCCTTTGGTTCTGCAGAACATCTTCTGTCTTCTGCCAGCTCCATATAGCAGAACCTGTGCAACGGGTCTGCAGTACATCAACATTGTGTCTTTGGCTTTCATATCTACTTCTTTCTTCACACATTTTATCTTGGGCAGTAAGTAATTCGTATACATGTAAACAAAAAAAAGGTAGGAAACACATTAGGCTACTGATTACTAAATCATGTAGACAGAGATGCGCAAGTACTTACAGAATCAGTACTTGCAGGTTGGAGAACACAAATCACAGATGGACAACAGACAGACAAAAAAATAAAAACCTATAAAAATGGGATTTGTAAAGGCGCCAAATGGATGAACGACGACAACAACACAAATGAGAGACACAAGTGGACGTGAACACATGCAAGACACAACACAGACAAAAAAACAGGTGATAATAGTAGGCTTCTCAAGGCGACGACAGATTTTTTTGTCTTTCTCTAGTTGACTATATTCCACTTGGGAATTAATTTTGTGTTGTGAATCTGTTTATGTCCTTGTGTCGTCGTGTAGGATATGATTACATTCCTCTCAGGAATTATCTGTGTGTTTTATGTTTGTTGACTACAGCTTATTGGCTTTTCTTCCTGTGTTTTTTTGTTTTATTGTGGGTTCTTCTGCAATACTGTAACATTCTCCTGCAATGTTGTATGTCCAAAAAAAAAAACTGTTCTATTTATAGTACGAACCCATTGCAGGAATCGTTCATAGATCTCATGTAGTTTTATGCAGCTCGCACAGTGTTAAAATTCGCAAAGTTATAAAAATTTGTAATGGCATTCTGAGATACTAAAATACAGGTAGGTATCTGAATAGAGTCCTAAAAATACTGTCTTTGATTGAGTTGGTCTCAGTGAGTGCATTTGTTAACTATCAGCTAAAATACACACAAACCAGGTTTAATTTGTTACCTTTGTTCCCTTCATAAGTAAGTAAATATTTTATGAGGAGGGTACCTGAGGCCCAAGGTATCGCGCCCAGATGCAGACTTACTGCTTGTCCCCAGTAGACATCTGCTTGTCTGAGAGGATTGACGTGACGTGACATGGGGCCCTGCAATGGACAGGTGCCAGAATTAGAAAGTGGCAAAAAATTGGCGATCACCGAGAAAACCCACCAATCTACCACATTGTCTGGCACAGTTCCTGCTTGCAAAAATCCAGGTCCCGACCCGGCCCGAGATTGAACCTGAATCGCCTTGGTGGTATGCGAGTGGTCTAACTACTTGGTGTCATAACCCTCTGTGCTTCATGTAAGTAACAGACTAATATTATAACTACAATCAGTATGCAAACTCAACAAAAAAATTTCATTTTTAAAAGTTCTATACACATTACAAAAGAAAATTTTGACTTGAGAAACAAGACAAAAATTTCCAGTCTATGACTTTCCTAGTTTATTCTATAGTGTCACTTAGTGAAGGTTTAAATAACTATGTACAGTAGAACAAATGAGGCACCGTAAAGCAGTAGCACTACGTATTTATGGTACTTAATGTATTAGATTTTTTTGCATGTCTGAGTTACTCAAGGAGCATCGCAAAATGTTTTGGAGAGTGATTAGCAATTACAAAAATTAATAATTGTCATACTGAAAGTGTGACTTTATTCAGCAAGTTGGCAGAAATTTTCTTGTAATAAAACATCAATCTTTAATGTGCAATCTGCTTTCTGAAAATGATATTCTATTGGTGAAATATTTCTTACATTTTCTATGATATCTGAAAACATTATACATCATACTACTATTTTCTTCAAATGTCCTACATTGTACCTTTCGTACTTGGGACATCTTGCTTATTACTTAATATGGAAAAACTACTGCCCATTGAGGACACGTAATAGCAGATAGGTAAATGTAACTTATAGTCACTGGGTCATGATGTCGTCGTTCACGTACACCATATGTGCCCTTGAACATTTGCTTCTATGGATAGGCTCTTATAAAATGATTCTTGCTCACATTTTATCACTGGCACCAGAACACCAGCCATCTGAACAGTGAGTCACCACTGTGACAGATTGGTTTAAAAGAAAACTTCACGGAGTATTGGGATGTATTTAATATGTATTAGTTTTTGTTGCATTTACCAGTTGCCTTACTGTTATATGTGTTTCACATTAGTCTTTCTCTTTGTTACAGCTCCAGCATGTATAGTTAAATGTTTTGCTCTTGTAATAATTAAATGTTTTGTCATTGTTTATCGATTTATGTTGTTAAGAATGTGTAGTACTTTTTTGCTTTTCAAAATTTTTATTAAATAAGATTTTGGCCAGAGTTTTAGTACTCTGTGTTCAACATGGTTAGAAATTAAATTAAGTCGTGTCAATTTAAAAGCTAAATTATCAAAGAACTTGTCACATTACAGTTAACAGTTCGTTAAGTGTTTAAAAATCAATACTTATTACAATTTTTTAAAACAAAATTTGTTTCCATGTCACTCAAACACCATTAATCATCATGCATATAGTTAATTTACAGCCCAATTAACATTGCTTATTTTTCTGTTATCACTGTACAATGTATGCATGAAAATTATTTTCATACATATTTTGTTCAGTGATAATGAAAAATACCTGTTAATAGGTTTTGGGTAAATTAATTATCTGTGCGATAAACAGTGAATAATGATTAACAAGCAATTTGTTTACAAGAGTACAGAGGTTACCCTTATGCATATTTATAGTGATATATATATATATATATATATATATATATATATATATATATATATACACATACACCCCCAGATATGTAAGTATATATCCAAATCCTGCAGGCATTTTCTTACAAATAAAGTAAAACATAAAACTACAAACTGCTTTTTACATTATGTGATTTTTACAAGAGGTGTGTATGTTTAAAAGTGGGTGCTTAGAAAGGGATTTTATTATAAATCGTACAATCTGTTTCTCAATAAGGAGAAGATTGTTAGAAGTGTGCTTTGTTACACTACGATGATACACCTCTGAAAATATGGGTCCTGATGTAAACTCCTTTCACTAGATAAGTAGGAGTTGCTTTTCTCTGCATTAAACTTTCTAAAAATAAGCTTTAAGCATTAGGTAAAGATGATTTATGAATCAGTAAGTCTAAAGAAACAAAAAGATTTATTATGTTGCAACACTCACTTGAACAGTTTTCGAGATATCTGTATGAATATCACTCAACAACAGAAGATGAGTGCGTTGATAGGTAGACAAGACACAGCACACACAATTTATTATGACTGGAAAATATGTACAGGATAGTTAAAAAAGTAAAAAAGAATACCCAAACTTTGAATGTCTGTATAATCACAACCAAACAAATTACACAATGTTGTGCGACCACTCAAAAGACCCAAGGAACAATTAAGTTTTTTTACCATACCTTTATAAATGTTCAGTTTGACTGCCTTAAGCAGCACAACTCACATTGACGTGATATTCTAACTCGTTCACACACACTTGTGCAAGCATGTCTGGTGTAATGGTGTGTATGTCCTCCAGAAGCCTTGTTGTAAGGTGGTGAGGGGGAAGGGTAAGGTCTAAGGTTTCATTTGTGCGCCACTAGAGGAGACTGAGAGCTACCTTCGTTGCACTACGAGCATGTGTGGTGTTTTAGCCGCAACACAATGGTGACGGAACAACAGAAGGTGTTCTGCATCATTAACTTTGCAAAATGTGACGACGTTCAACGCAAATTTCATCGCAAATATGGACGCCATTCACCTGATAGGTGGAGTATTCAACTGTGGTTTCGTCGGTTTCGGGACAAAGGTTGCCTGTGAAAAGGCAAACGTTCCGGATGGCCGCATGTGTCAGACGACAATGTACAACGGATGCAGCAAGCATTCACACGCAGTCTCACGAAAATCAACTCGACGAGCTAGCCAGGAAATAAGACTCCTTCAATTGACCGTGTTGAGAGTGTTGGGAAGCGATTGCTGTGCAAACCATACAGGTTACAGGTTTTGCAGGTTCTTACTGAAAGGTACAAAGGACTGAGACGTGATTTCTGCGCGGACATTCCTGCCTGGAATGAGGTTAATGATGCCTTCATCTCAAAGCAGGTGTTTAGTGATGAAGCGACGTTCTACGTCAACAGTAAGGTCAACCGGCATGACGTGAGAATATGGGGCCAGAAGAATCCACATGAAACCACCGAACACGAATGGCCCGTCACCCAAAGTGAATATGTTTTGTGCTTAATTGAGAGACACTGTTTTCTGCCCCTTCTTTTTTCAAGAGTTCACTGTTACTGGGATTTCTTACTTGGACATGATTATCGAATGGTTATTTCTTCAGTTAGAAGAGGCGGCGGGGGATTTCATTTTCCAGCAGGATGCTGCACCACCCCATTGGCACCTAGCTGTTCACTACTACCTGAACGAGATGTTGCCACAACGCTGGATTGGTCGCAGAGCACATGGTGACGGACTACTTCTTCACTGGCCAGTGACAGGTTAGCTGCATTGTTCTTTACTGAAGCCATCACTTACAGCACCCACAAAGTATTCTGTCAAAACTGTAGCATACACGAAGAAGTGTACATCAGGCTTTCAGCTTATCTGAGTGGTTGATCAAACTTAGACCAGCTCCCATGTCAACGCACAAGTTGAGTTCAAGACTCAAATCAGCGTGACAACAGCATGCTTGACAAGTGCAAGCGTTAGGGCCATGTGACTTTATATGTAGCCATGATTTTTCTGTCTTTTCTGCAGAAGATGGTGTTTGAATGTACTATGCATAGCTGGTACGCAGTTGAACTCGAGATCAGCACATTATGTTTTGCACATTTAAATTATAGCATGTAGTATACCTTATTACCATTTATATTTTCTGGTTATCATATTCTTTGTGCTGCATCTATTCTACCTATCAGGACAACATTCATTCTGAATAATATCCACATGGATATGTCGAATGGTTCAAGTGAGATTGTTGCAATAATGTGGACTTCATTGTTCCTTTAGACATACATATAAATCATCTTCACACATCGCTTACGACTTACTGCAAAGCATATTGAAAACAAGGGAATTCAACCTTTATATCTTGAATGGAGAGAGATGAAATCATCAACCAAACTTCGAGTTGTAACATCTCCATGAAACGAAGCATACATCTAACAATTTTTCCTTAGTGAGAAGTAGTTTCTCTGATTTGTAATAAAGCACTTTACAAACTCCCATTGTTAAAGCACATACGTCCAATATACTTCACGTAAACCTACTTAATACATTGTATGTTATTTTATTTGTAATGAATCGCCTTTCAACGACAACACTGTTTCCTGTAGTGTTGGTGTGTAGTATTTTTCAGTATACAATTTACTTGTACTTTCACTTTAATTTTAAATCCAAAGTGAAGTTGAAGTACTGTATTCACTTCAAGCATCTCTGAATTTTTTTTTTATTTTTAAGTATTCTTTTAGCTTTGTAGCTTTGGTTCTCCTGTCTTATTGGGCAGAGTGTTAAGACAGAGTGATCCAAAAGTTGTGCATATGTAAGAGCAGGTTTTTTAATGTTTGTCGCAATAGGTGTTTACAATTAGAAAATATTAGTTTGTGGACATCTGCCATTGCTCATGATTTTGTTGACCAAACTTGTGTTAAATGATAAAGTACAAAAAAACTGAGATAAAACCACACAAAAATACAGAATAAAGCAATCCTAGAGGAATTCCATAATTTTTTTTATACATTACGTATGTCTATATTTATCAGCATGAATTCTAAAGATAGAATTCTGTCAATTTTGGAAACATCCAGACACAAAAGACAGGCACGAAGAAAACCAGATTTGTAATATGAGAAAATATGAAAGTGGACAAAAAAAACATCGGGCAGTGTATAGCAAACAAACAAAAAACATATGACAACAATACAAGAGTTAAAAAAATCAACAAAAAAATGCAATGTTTCGGGAATTGCGATCTATTCCAGTCTTCAGGCTGAGACACAGCTGGTTGGAACACCAAAATGTGAATGAAGTAAGTTAGAAAATTGGGACTTATATATAGCCTGGATGGTGTCTAAGCTGCTCTGCCAATGGTGGCAAAACGTGTGATTGGCTCTACTCTCAGCCAATGAGAGGCCAGTACTCTGCTGATTGGTTGAGCACCTTGTAGTAATGTTGGCTGGTGTTTTGCTGAGACTGTTAAACATAGATTTGTTTGTTTGTGTTATTCATTGTTTATTTTGCTTCTTAATGTGGTGTCTCTAATTTTTATATTTTTAATATTATTATTATTATTATTATTAAAGGCAATCACACATTTTTCAGTTCAATGCTCTGTTCGCTTATTATGTTTTTGTTACTGGCTATGTAGAGAGAATTTGCGCAAAAGGGTGAAATCCAGAATTGCTGAACACGCACGTGGAAATAGCCACAAAATTCTCTTGGCCTCGACTAACCTTATAAGTCAGGAAAAAGACAGAATTAAATGAAAAACTAAAGAATTGAAAGAATTGGTCTCTGCAGAACACCAGCCAACGTTACTACAAGGTGCTTAGCCAAT
>PNEQ01053112.1:11543-34636 GCA_003012365.1 Medauroidea extradentata
TTTTTTTGGGACAGTGTCATTCAACACAAGTTTGGTCAACAATACATGAGTAATGGGTTATGTCCACAAACCAATAAATTCTAAATGTAAGAGCAGGGGTGTAATATACGGTATCAAAATTGTGTTAGTTGTGGCTTTGCTCAGTAGATGGTACCGTTAGTGCAACAGCAACAAGCAAGCGTGGTAATCAAGTGAATGTACATCAAATGACGTCTGCAGTGTGTCATTGTTTGTTGCCAGGCAAACATGGGTTTTTGCCCAAGAGCAGCGAGTGTTTATTGTTGAACCTTATTTTGCCAATTGGTAGTATTCACGTGTTGCTGACACGTTTCGTGGGCTGTATCCAGATACTGCAATGCTCCGAGCAATTCCGACAATGAAATTAATAAACCGTTTTCGAGAGTGTGGGACAGTTGCAGACAAGAAAAGATCAGGGAGACTGAAGACTTTGACGGAAGTGAAACTGGCTGATGTGGAGAGAACAATGTTGCGGGTTGCCTTCCAAAATCTTGCGGAGACTGTATGTGCGCAACGAGCAATGAAGAAGTTATACCTTTGCGCATATCACATTCTGTGTGTTCAGGAACTTAAGCGCCTGGATTTAGACATATGTTTAGCTTACTGTGGATGGTTGAGGTCATTTATTGATGACAATGGAATTGTGCTGCTGGGTCAGGTGTTCTTCATTCATAAAGCCTGGTTTCATCTAAGTGGCTATGTAAACAGAAGAGTATGATTTGGTCAAATGTTGTGACCCTCATGTGCTCCACGAAAAACCACTGCAATGTCAAAAATTCGTGTGTGGTGTGCTGTCACGTTGTCGAATGGTGGGCCATCTTTTTTATTTTTTCCGAAACAACAGTTAACAGTTAAGTGTAACAGGGTATTGCAGTTCATTGCACTTCTCAAGGTTGAGGAACGTGATTGTTGGTTTCAGCAAGATGGTGCCACATGCCACACTTCGAATGCAACCATGCAGTTCTTGTGAGAATTTTTTGGTGTCTTTTTATTTTCAGCAGAATTGTGGCCCCCGCTTTCACCTGATCTGTCACCGCCAGATTGTTTCCTTTGGGGATACCTCCAAAACAATGTCTATAAAAACCATTCACACACAATAGAGGACCTCAAGAGAAACATTACGACGGAGATTAACAAAGATGCACGTGTATTACAGAAAGTGGTCTCAAATGTGGTGAAACGTGCTTGCATATGCATAACTGAAGGGGGATGTCATTTCGAGCACATGCTGCACTGTGTGCGTATGTTAGGTTAATGAATTATTTTTAAATAGCCATTAATAGTAAAGACAAAACAACAGTCCCTGGCAAATGAACACAACAATGCTTACCAACAAAAACATAGAAGAAAACAGAAGGTGGCACATTAACAAACACACAAAACCAGAGGAAGCTGTTGTAAACAAACAATATCAAAGTGGAAGCAATACACAATTAAATAAATGCTGGGCTACCATACGCAACGGGCAAAGAAAAATAATTATTTAAATAAATAAATTGGCTCTCTTGCCATGACAAACAATGTACACCAGAGGAAAATATGAAAATATATTAAATGAGAACTCTGAAATTTGTGGTTGCTCAAAATGATTATTTAATTTTTACTGCAATATTAAATATTTTGTTTCCATTTTCTTTTCTTTTAAAATAAAATTCACAACATTATAGACATTGATGAATAGTCCATTAATACTGCAATTGTACTGAAATTATTAAAAGCCCAAATCTTGCAGGTACAGTTAAGTAAAAATAGTGAATTAATTATACAATTATTATATTTTATAAATTCACAATAAAATTATCGAAACAATAAATGCCCATTCTATAGGCTAAATAAGTACTGTACGTCCGAATCAGTGAGGTAATAAATTAATAAAAAAAATTATAGTTGAATTGGATGCATCCGTTAGGCCTTATAAAATTTGGAATTGTTATTAAATTCAAATTAATTATTAAAAACGTTCAAATACTACTTAAAAAAAGGTAAGTGTGACAGCTGTTAATTTATAGATTAAAATATACAAATTTAGTTGCTGCTTATCTGATCAAAATCCCGCAGTAGAAGAGTACAGCATGCTGGGGTGGCTTCACGTTTCCCAGTTACAATGGCAAAACAAAGAAGACGAAAAGGCGAAGAAAGTGCCCCAAAATAGGCCAGAAAGACTGGACGTCTGTAGTAGAGATTACAGGTCAGCTCGTCAATAGTCCAGCATGTGAATTGTCCAAGACGCGAATCGGCAGGGACGTGAATACTCCAAGACGAGAATAGTTCAGGACGTGAATCGGCATGGATGCGAGCCCTCACTACACAGAAATTATAAAAAAATTAAAGAAGATTAAATTGTAATAGAGCATAATACCTTTCGTAGGAAAAATTACTCACCAGACAAGGGCGAAGATAATCACTTGGCGAAATAATAGATAAAACAACCATGATAAAATATTTTTAAAAATGTAGCGTTACAGTTTTTCTACTACGTCAAAATATAAATTTTACTTCATTTTAAAAAGTAAATTATATCACCTCAAGTGCCAAAATCTGCCAAAAAGGCAGGAACACCAAACACACTTATCTTGACGATACGGTGGTTGACGGCAAAGTGTTAAGAAAAGTAACAGAAGAAGCTGCAGAAACGTTGAACAAAAAAGCATCGAAAATGATCTACAACAGTACCAACATCGGCAAAGTGTGCATGGAAGCACAGTAGCATGCGATAATCACGTGAACAGAATCGCTAAACTGCATCGAAATCACGCGGTGAAATACAGAAATCACACATTGCAACGGCAGTATCACGTGGCATGAAGATGGAGGTGCGACAGAACCACTGACAGAGGAATGTAAATCTCAGCAGCTACTCTCCTGCTAAGAAAAAACACAGTAGCGCGACTAGGGTCGGCTCAAACTAATGTAACAAGAAAGAATAGCTGTAATTAAAAGTGAACATTCTGAAATATCATTATTAAATTTAAATTACTGAAGTACGCCTATTATTGTTAATATAAAATTAAACAAGTTAATAACGATGCAAAAAAAAATTAGCCTGAATTTAAGAAATATAATTTTTAAAAAATTTAAGTCTTGTCGTATTTTGATACGTCACAATGCTGTACTGATATGTTGTTACCATATTTACAGTACATTGTTATGTTATTCAGTTGATCAGTTCTGTATGTATCTGATCCATTTTCTGCTTTATAAAACATTCTTTTGATTTGATGTTGACTTTTGGATCACTCTGTATAAAGAAACTAATACATGGGAAGTCTTGGCTGGAATGTTGCATGCACAGTTTAATGGTGTACTGTTGATGTTACTTATTTCATGGGTGAACAGTGAATTCGAAGAAGGGGCCTCAAGCGCTTAGTCCTTGTGCGAGCCCTGTTCATGGCTACTTCACTGGTGTGGGTACGTGACGTACAAGCTGACCGTACTTCCTATTTTATCATCCTACATGCTAGCAACGAAGTAGAAAAGAGTTTAATGGTAGCCCACATCATGCGTAAAATGTTTTTTATTTAGTTGCTTTTTTAGTTTGTGGTTGGTTTCTTTGTTTGTGTTTATTTGTGATCAATTGTGTAGCTATAGGAAGCCATAAGAGGGTTGATGTGTGTTACATATTTGACATTTAAACAATTCTTACAGTGGGGGCAATTTACTAATCAAAAATTATTTTGTATATGAGCCAATTGCAGCATATGGTTGGTCACAGAAAACCAGAGATTACACGCAGACAGACAAGTTGTTTACTTGTGTGTTTGTCTGGTTGTAATTTCTGTTTTTGTGACGCACACTATTTCCTGCAATGGCATACTGTATGTCCAAAATATATACTTTGATTACATATTTAATTTTTAAAGTTGTGATAAGTGTACACTAAATTTATCAACACATTTTAAGTTATGTAATGTGCATTCTTAAAGAGTTAAAGAGATGGATACTACTAATGTTTTAAGGTATATGGAATCAAATTTTAAATGATTTTCCAGTAGAGATGATAAATTAATAATTAGGGACAGAATTGAATGGTGAATAGTGATAAAACAAAAATAACATCGGAAAGTGTGTTAATACACAGCTAAACACCGAAATCCAATTAAAATAACGAACAAAACAAAATCCCCCAATATACTGTATATTTTTTGTAAAACCTTGTTTATTTCCTCTAAAATTAACTAATTTTTCAGTATACTGATTGAAAGAAAAACATATTGTCTGAAAACTTCAAAATTTGCATATTTCTGAAAACAGATTAGGAGTGCAGTGTTAATTTTCGGTAATGTTCAGCAATGTTTTCGTCGTCTATTCTTCTTGTTCTGTCAACTCATCTTCGTCCATAACTTACTGGTAGCCGTCCACTTTTGGACGGACCTCCCCAGTTGGTCGTTTGGATCACTCAGGTGCTGGGTAGTGGTTATCCTTAGTGTCTCCCCGTTTCTCAGCCTTTGGGTTTCAATACATCTGACCTTAGCTTGTTTCTCATCTGGAAGCAGATCTGTCATTTTGTGAAATGCTTATTTTCAATAACATAGTTTTCTAAAAGTTTTACAATTTAACATGTATATCTGATAAAGAATGCATTTTTATGAACCATATATATATATATACATATATATATTCATAAAATAAAAACAACAGCACTGAAATTTTAAATTTGAAAAACGAAATTGATCTGAAAATTAAACCATAAAATGTTGTCCTTAACAATAATATAATATTGCTACAAAAATTTAAAATATTGATACAAACCATTATTTCACTGCAGACAACAACTGATTGGTCAAATCAGTATTATTAGTGGTACCTCAAGTTGTTAATTAAAGCTTTTATTTTTATTGTCTTACTAATTGATTACAATGTGACGTAAAACACATGTTTTGAGGCAGGTATTCTGAAAATGTGCATAAGTTTCCTAAAAACCTCATAAACCCTATCAAAACACACAACTTCAGGCAGCTAACAACAGTGGCCACTCTGAAAGTCACCATGTGCGGGTTAGCAATTTTTCTGTGTTCTGAACTCTTAATACCCTTATTGATGTATAATTTATTTGCCACCTATTTTTATCTTGTGCCATTTTCTTTAAATTTTGTGTATGTGTTTCTTTCTCTCAATTTTTTTATGTTACATCATACTGTATACAGTATATCTTAAACATTGTAGTAAACCTCATTGAACAATGAAATTACAATACTTCTCAGTTTTCAGTACGTTATACAAATTTGGTTGCAAAGTTGGTATTATGAGGTATTTAAGAGGTGTGTATATTTTAGTAATGTTAATTGGTTTTACCTTTCCATGTATGCTACGTGTTAGTTTTTTCAAAACAGAACTTTGTCGTTATACATTTGTTCATCACTATTATGTTTAGTATTTATACCACATGTCTGTAATATGTCAATTTGTGAAGCTGCTGTTTTGACACTAGTATACTTTAGTACTTATTAAGTCCATCTTGACCTAAAATACATTTTTTTATTCTGTTTGCTTTTTTGAGAAACTTGTCCTAGTCGCTAAAGTGAGTGGTGCAAAATATTTTGAATGTGGTGTTACAATTTTTTGCATCACACTAAGCTTGATACATGGCATATTTTAATTTAGTATTTTATATTTACTCATGTGACATTGTGAAAAACTAATATTACATTAGTTCTTAGTAGACAGTTGTACTGTAGAAGTGGTGTGGTGGTATATATGCTGGTTCAAGTGCTGAGCCACATAAAATATCACCTAACACCAGGGTTTCAAGGTAGTTGATGCCCTTAACTCTCTATAACTGCAGGATAACAAATTCAAATTAGGTCAAATTAATGTAAAAAAATATTGTAGAAGCTGGTTTTGTTCAAGTTGCTTATTTTTGGTTAGTTTCAAGGGAGAAAACCATATATTGTTTACAATCGTGAACAAGTAATTTACAAGTTGAATGTCATTATGGTAAATATTAAAAATAGCTACTCATGTACTGGCCAAATTATTGATTTTAGTGGTAGGCCTATAGTTTATTGATAAAAAATATTTCTATAGACAGTAGTAGTCCTACTTAAAAAAATTTTTTGTTAGGTTATTTTAGGTTAGTTTACATTAGGTTATGTTAGGTTGTGTTACATTAAATTAACGTAAAGTAACCTAACATAACCTATCGTAATCTAACTGAACCTAACTTAACCTAACCTAAACCAACCTAAAATAACCTAGCCAAATGAAATTTTTTTTACTTAGGATTTCTTTTAAGTTCTAACAGCTATAGAAATATTTTTCGTCAGGTAACCATACCTCCAAAATCAATATTTTGGCAGGTACACAATGAGTAGTTATTCTTAATATATTTAAAGTCGCAATTCTGCAATATTTTGTATATTCAACTGTAGTGAATGTCGCAGTTAAGGAGTTTAGGTGCAAAAAGTTATTATTTACGTTAATATTTGGTATATTATTCCAGCTATATACTTGCAGTGCTAAATGTATTTAATTTACAATGGTAAGGAAAAATTGTAAAACTCGACAAGCATTGTAAAATACGACTATTACTTGTGATGTCTCGCACTTCATTTACAGTGTTTAGTGTTTTCGTCTCCAAGTTTTACACACAGTTTTGTGCCTATGTTTGTAGATTTGTTAACAAAGTTAATGGTTTGCTCAGTGCTGTATTAAAAAAAATACAGGAAAACTTTGTGTATTGCAAGTATTCTTTCTCTAATTTAGAGTAGCATTAAAATAAGGGCTAGTATTATATTTGTTGCTATAAATTATTATATAAAGTGATTAGTTTTTAAGATGTGAAAGTACATATACTGTATTTGATTAAAATCTGTTGACTTCAAAATGTAGAATCCCTTTAAAATCTGTAATCATTCACGATTATTTCTTTTTGTATTCATTCCTATTTTATTTTGCATGAAATCTATTCTACTGCACAACATCTTTCAATACAGATACTTTTTCGTACTCCCGCATTATCTTGCTTTATTTGTTATTTTTTTGGCATTTTTTAAGCCATAGATACATTTTTTTTTTAAACAGTGCTGAAAACTGATGCACTAGAAAAGTTCTGCTGTATTAAATAGCACTGCTGTTAAAAAGGATTGTATTTTTTTTGTAGCTATTATATTGAACTACAGTGTGGTGCAGTTTCAATGAGCCCCATGACAATATCTCTTAGAGAGAAAAAATTCAAAATTTGACAAAATATTTTATTTGGAGTAGTTAGTTTTTAGGAGAAAGTAATTTTGGCAGTATATAGACCCATTACAGAAGTTTCACAGAAAAAAAAAATTTAATTCTAGGATGTATGCAGTTATTGACATGTAATTCTAAATTTTGCAAAATTGTACAAAAGTGCTATTTTTGATTCAGAATTACTGAAAATTTGTTAGTTTGAAGTCTTAACCTTTATTAATAGCATGCACATTGTTGGATAGTGTGTGTTTGCTTGTAACCATTTGTAGAATTTTTTGAAAATGTGATTTTATTACATTTTCTAGGGTCTGCATACTCAATTAACAAAAATGTTTTGTTGGTATCCAAATATGAATATGTAATTCGTAACTGGCACTGAACATGGGGTGAGCCTTAGGAATTAAAAGGGAGTCCCTGTATACATTACTACATTAGCATAAAACATATAGGTTTACTTACATATAATACATAATACATATATGTACTGCACTTAAACTCACGTGAAAACAGAAAGTTAAAAGTATAATAGAAGCCAACATACCTATGTTTAATTAATTATATGTAGACTGCTTACCCGTTTTCCAGCTATACGTAACTTATATTGACAAACTTCCTAAAAGATTTTATGGCTGATTAAAGACAGTAAATCTGTTGGATCTTCATCGACTCAGCTTTGTCGGAAGTGTGAAGTCTTGCTGATTGTTAGGTGGAGTAGGATTTGTTTTTGCTAACAAAACATTTTCTTGTGGCATCAGACATTTAGCCTTCTTCTTTCCAGATACCTGTGGCCACTGAAACTCTTTAGCTAGACCGTTGGCATGCATAAACTACACAGTAATGTCATGTAACTCTTTAGATATACCAGTGATCTGTCCCATCCACCAATAATGATCGTAAACACAAGCAACAAACTGGCCTACTTGAAAATCATTCAATGAATAATGTATTTTAATCTGGTTGGATTGTTTGTCCCATGTATACCTCATTTTTAACAAGCCAGTAATGTTATGATTGTATTCCAACAACTGGTCTTTTTCCTTACATGTCCTATAAGTATGAATTAGTTTACTTTCAAGAACCAATGGAGTTTTCTTTGGTACGAGATTAGCTACTTCAGCAACAAATGAAGCAGAATCTCTTAACCACATTACCGGTAATAAACTCTGCCCGAAGATTGAACTTTGTTGCAAAGTGCTTACACAATCATCCTATTGAATCACATGTAATTTTGCCATGCCCAGTAGCAGAAAAAATCCATTTCCTTTCAACAGTTTGAATATTTTTACTTAGTTCATACAGTTGAAACCTATTTTTGAAATATCCAGCCATCCCATCTGTAATGTACAATATTGAACTCAAAAGTTCTGACTAACTTTGAAATATCTATATTTATAATCTCTAAAGCAGAAAGAACGTGAGCAGAGTCGTGAACTGTATCATCAGATACTACAACAAAACTTTTGATTTCCACACCAAAATATGCAACACTGGTAAAAAATGAAAGCTGATCAGTTGGCCAGTGGTAAGTTTGGATTTCATCAGGTAATTCAACTGACCAGTTCTCAGCAAATTCAAAATGTAAAACAAGAGCATAATTTTGTTGGACAGAACTTCTTGCTTCAGCTATTCCTTCCCTTTGTATTTTTATAATGTCACTGTGAGGAATAGCTTTCGTAACTCAATGTCTTACATGTTCCAAAAAATTATTTACAGATACAGTTATTTTTATGAGGTCACCATGTTCCCAAATTGATAATGTAACTTCTTCTGCTTCATCCAAACCAACATTTTCAACAGTTATTTTGTGCCAGGACAGTCACCACACTCCTCGAGCCAGCAATCTTCATTCTTTGTTTCGTCACACTAATACTTCAGTAGAAGATCTTTCTCAATTTGGTTGTTTGTTACATTTCGAAGAGCTACACAGATCAGTTTCAAGTTACAGCGGTAAACGCAAGAAGACGCTATCTGTTCTGGCTGACTTTTCACCCACCTTGACAGTAAGGTATAACAATTTGTAAGACCCGTTTTTATAGAAGTGTTATCTTTTTTTAATGCTTTGTATGCCTCTTTGATTGACCTTGTCATAAATCTTTTAACCCTTTCTACTTTCTCACCAATACCATCTTTATTAAAAATAACATATTTTTTGTTTGGACTTTCCCTCAAACAGTTTGCTATCTTCAAGGTAATAAGGTGATGCTTGAGTTTTTACCTGTGCAGGTAAAGGATGTCCACTATAAGGGCCAGGTTGAGAATAAATTCCCTTTTCTTTTATAACTGTGTGACATTTATCAATAAGGTACTTTGACACTGTAGGTAATTTTTCCTTCAATTCAGTTTTACTAGATGTTTGTGGTACCAATGCTAGTAGCTGCACTTTTCTGTTGTAGTTACAATTATGAAGAGCTGAATTATTGTTAGAAAACCATAGACTATAGTTGGCACACACAGGTATTTCATCATCAGACTCACTTGAAACATGCACATGATATATGTCTTATATTTTTTTCACAGCTACAGATTTAACTCTTTGACTAATTTTATCTTCTTTCTCTTCGCAGAACCTTCTCTCTGATCCAATTTCACCTGTGAAGGGGTTTTCAATTGTGATATATGTACATTAAATGCTTTGATGCTGCTATTTAAAACGCTGACAAGTTCATCCTCCGGAATATAATTTTCTGATGTGGGTAGTTCTTCTGCAAGTTCTTGAGCAAGTTCCAGAACTTTCATTTTATAAAATGTAACACAGTTACTACACAAAATATCTCTTCAATTACTGAAACATACACCCACAAACCTTTGAATATCTTCAGCTAAGTTATTCACTTTACACATTTACTTTTGTACACACTTTTCTTGTGCTATTTAATGTAGTCCACACATTTAATTCTCGCTGTACTATGAAAGTCAGATATGGTTTAGTTCACTAGCTGAATGTCACCCATCAACACACGTAACCAAACTATACCAGCAAAAGTTTGGGGATTCCCTTGCAGTCGTGTTGGTGATTCCCCTTGAGGTCACCAGGGATTTCCCTTGTAGTCACATGGAATTACCCTTATAACAGCTGGGAAACTTTGTACAGGGGACCCCCTCCCCTTTATAATTCCTAAGGTTCACCCCAAGTTCAGTACCAGTTACGAATTACGTATTCATATTTGGAGACCAACAAAACATTTGTGTTAATTAGTATGCAGACCCTAGAAAATGTAATTATATTTTCAAAATATTCTAGAAATGGTAACAAGCAAAAACACACCATCCAACAAAGTGCATGCTACCAAAAAATTTTAAAACTTTTGTCAAATTAAAAATTTTTCTTCCTTAAAGATATTGTCACGGGGCTCATTGAAACTATACCACACTGTACTTTACTATAACAACTGCAATATGAAAGAAAATCAATGCAGTCCGTTAAGTAGTTTTGAAGTACTGCCCATTTTTTACATTTTGGCCAAACTTCAAAAGGCTATAACATAGGCAAAAAATATTTGGTTGTGAAATCCTTTTAGCATACTTCTTGTCTCCACTGGTTGTAACTGCTGTAATTTTTAAAGCAATTCCATGATGGTGACCTGACAAATTTTCTTGCAAACTGCCTGAACTGAGAAGAAATGGCTCAGTTCAGTAATACGTATTAAGAGACTACTCACCAATGTATCAGAAGATAAGTGATTACTGAGTGTTAATATATGAAATCACATGTTTCCTAGTTATATACACATGCATCTAATTCAGCAATATGTTATTTTAAACAGTTTAAGCAAGCTTGCATATGCAGTGTACATTTTATACTGTGCCAAGTGTCAGGGGTAATGACTAAAGAATTCTGAGCAGCAACAGTAAAGCAGCATGTACGTGATGTAGTTTTTAATTTTATGTGAGATTTATCTTGTGAATTCTCATTTTAAAACATCAAAACAGTGTTCTTTGGTAACTTTTCACACATAGATCTCGCAGGAAGTTCTTTCCTGGCAATACAATCAGACTTTTTTTTTGTGTAGGCATTTTGAGCTCTTGAGGAGTCAGGGTTTATATATTTTTCAGGTAATACAATTCATGTCACTTTACTTCGAAATATGTGTGTTCCAAGTTTGGTAAAACTCTGAAAAATGGTTATTCAGGTATCTCGTATAATTGACACCATTTAGATAATATGTAAAAGACATAAACAGTTCCTTAGATATCTCCTGTATTAATAATGTGATCAAATACCAGACATTAAGAAAATACGAACAGGACATTAACCAAAACGTAAAAGTCAAGTCACCTTGTTAAGTACCGGTACTATACATAAAATCTGTTCAGAGTTGGAATAACTTATGTCATCAAAAATATGTTCAAACAGCCTACATTTTTTAAAATTAAGGTATGGAATGAACAAAAAAAACTAACATCACGTCAACTTAATAAGGAATAGATTTGTACCAATTTCGATAAAATTTGGAAAAATATTAATATTTCCTTACATAAGTTATATTATACTAAGAATTAATACCCATTATATTCACAATTTTTAATATACAGTATAAATGTAGGATGAACAAAATACATAAAAGTCAAGTCAGCTTTGTATGTTGTTTATGTGTACGGTGTACCAAGTTTGATGACATTCTAAGAAATATTTCCTCAGATATGTATTGTTGTAAAAATATAAACATGGCCACCATTTTAAAATCATAAACATAGTGCGATTGAAATGTACAAAAGTAAATTCAGCTTCATATGTGATATATGTATACCAAGTTTGAGGAAATATAATTAAGTATTTCCACAGAGGTGATACATTATGATAAAAATGTTCAAACGGCTGCAATTTTGAAATACAAACAGGGTGTAAATGAAATTTTCATAAATAGAGTTAGGTTACTAAGTATTATCTGTGTACAAAGTTTGATGAAATTTGGTCCACTGGTTGAAAAATTTTTAGGGAGACACACACGTACACAGACACACACAGAAGCACACATATAACCACCGACACACACACAGGGACACACGTAAACACAGACACACATATATACACACATATAAACACACACACACACAGACATGAAGGTGATCTCTTAAGCCTACTTCCTCCTTGGGAATGTAGGCTAAAAATCCAGGTAAGGTAAAGTGATTGTGAAAAAAGAAAAAAAAAATGTTTTAAATAATTTAGACATTCTTCCTAATTGCCATCAACAGCCACATCACACACTATGTAGATTGGATCTCACACTGAAAGTTACCTGTTCAGTGGACTTCTTCACGTAATGCTACTCTGCTAACAGTGTGTCAACATATGTCATATTGTAGTACGTGTGCTATTTGATAAGCTAATAATGTCTCTGACATCAAAGTTAGTTCATACTAAAGAAGATGTAGATTGTATATGGCTCACAAGGGGTCTTTCCAGTTGCAACCTGGCCAAACACTGAGTAAGTTAGGCTTGCCTGGTATTTTACCTCCAAACTTAGTGCACAAGTAACTCATTTAGTAATTTAAATACTCACTGGTGATTTTCATAGCAAATTTAAACAAATGTTTCAACAAGCACCATTGTAAAGGTTGGCCTCTCTTTAGGTAAGTAAAATCATTGATTGTGCTCCTTCACAAATTTTGCTTTGTTTTCTGTGGTTAATGTTTTAAACTCATCATATTTATGAAGTCATTGTGTTTGATTACTCACAACACATTATTCATATATTCAGACTGTTATAAGTGTGCTGGCTTGCCAACATTATGGAATAAATCTTAATTTTTCACTATACAGTTACGTCTTTCATCAAATTAGAATTGTCACCACCTTGTTTTGAAACATTATGAGCAGAAAATTTCTGAGCATTCTTGTTGACTGTTGCTTTACATTTCAAGGAGGATAGTAATTGTTCACAAAAGTTGTGTTGGTAGTTGTTGGTTTACAGTATATTCAAATGCTTGACAAAGTTCCGATTCCAGCTTATTAAATGTCAGTCCTCATCGACCAACATGTACAAAGATGGTTGTGGAAATATGTACATTTCTTAATTTAATTTTGATGATTGCCGAAACATTGGCGTAATTTTCAGATATTATAGTTAAATTGCTCTTTCTCTCTCTCTCACTCTCTCTCTCTCTTTCGCTGTCTCTTTCTCTCACTTTCTCTATCTTGCTCTCTCTCTCTCACACACTCACACAAGCACACATGTTCCTTAGGTTCTCCAGCCAGGAAACAGGTTAGGTAAGGTAATTTTTCAGTGTCTGTCAAAGACTGGTCTTGATAAACTATTCACAAAAAAAATGCTGTGAATGATGCCCATTCCACCCTTTTGCCAGAAAAAAATTTAAGTGGTAGATGCAGCATAATTTCTTGTGGCAGCCCATTGGAACTTATGTCGTACTGAGTGGCTGCACACTGATTATATTCATGGCATAATTTTTCTGTATAATTTTCCACAGTCACGGTAAGTTCCTTAATCTTGTTTAATGACCTAACTTCTTTTGGACAAGATGAGCTCAATGCAAACTCTAGTTTTGTCTCTGTAATATCCTTCAGCATAATCACAAACTCTTCTAAGCATCCATAGTTGCTAATTGCCTCACGTAAGAAATTTTCAGCTTCTCTGTTCCTCTGAACAACGTAATTAGAAGTTATTAATTGAAGTTTGATAGCAGCTGCATCCATACTATGGTAGCAAAATGCTGGCTTTTTTGTGGATTTAAACTTGCTACAACAGAATTGTCACATTGTAAATTACTTTGAATGCATCCATGGAGAACCAACAAAATTTTAAACTGGATTAGTTTCACAATTTTGTTTTTCGTGTATTGTTGCATAGGCAAAACAAAATTAATAACTTGGAGGAATAATAAACTATATCGTTTTAAAATCTCATGGACAGCAAGAAATGTCCAGAAGCATTAATAGTGTAGTGCTGCTGAGGATGATGTGATTATTATTATTATTATTTCTGACTGACATAATATAAACATGTTTTTTACAGACAACTTATTTTAAACAAAATTACACCTGGTAACTATCACATTCTTTATGGCCAACAATATTAAAAATACTTAGGCTGGGTGGGTTTACCAAGCTAGTTGCTTTCATATTAAATCACGTTTGGCATAAAAATTAAATAAATCAAAAACCTCCATAGCTTATTTAGTTAAATAAGTTTTTCTACTTAAAAATAAATTGACATTTTGCATCCCCCTGAACTTGGGCATATGCTTTCACGTGTATCTATTCTATTTAATAGAATTCAAATTGAACTAATTTCCAGTACAAGATATTTAAATATACAGGATGTGAGAATAAAAACACTAAGATAATTGGTTTGACTGTGTTCATTCAATGTGATCACGCTTCCACTCACGCTATGTTCAGTAATGATGAATACACTATAACACGTCATCAATATAAATTCCAAATTTTTTATTACAGTAATACATTTTTTATTATTCAACTAAACCAAAGTGACACAGCAAGTTGAGTTGACATTACAAAACTAACTACATCAGAGGCTTTAAGTTCGTTGTGGTGCTCGTAATGTTTGTTGCAAGTGTCTGTGATACAAATTCCATGGCAGGACATGTGTCTACGAGAGTTAATATTGTGGTGAGGTAGTATTGTGTTGTGATAATAAACAAACCCATTTTTACAAGGAACATTTATTAAATTTTAAATATAGTGATGCTTTTATATATATTTAAAATGTACACATGTACTAACATTTAAACGATTCCCAAGAAGTATACACAAAGAACAAACTCATCTACCTGGAAAACAAATTTAACAGAACGCAATTTTACTCTAGTGAACTGGTATTTTAATTTTCAGTTGCCAATATTGAATGAATCAAGGACTAATTAAAAATATGTAGACTTTTTTATATTTTAGAAACATTTTGTGTGTAAAATGTATCCGGCACAGTACAATCTCTAGTTTTTGCAGAAAAAACTGAAACTGTATGTTGCAACATAATTTAATGAGCACTGCATTTGTTTAGTTGATTCTGGAGAAAAAGAAGAATCGATGTTTTATACACACACACACACATGTGCATGCACACACGCACACACCGTGTCTAACTGGCGCAAAAGAGAAAAAAGATTCCATACTGCTCACTTTTTACCAAGAATAGCCTACTGTATTTATTAGTGAATGTTAATCCATTTTGAGTGTCTTTTTTTTGCTTGACAAACAAGAAGAGCGGCTTATGAAGTACTGTCGTTATTAGATGTGCAGCTGTGTTCCATATTAAAATATACAGACACATTATCAACACATTTCTAGCCGTCTTAATGTGAATATTCTGGGCAAAATTACCAATGTGATCCACTTGCTTACACACATCTCTTGGAATCAGGAGCCCTGCAATGCCATAGCCAATTATAAACCCATGTTTCATCAGTAAATCACATTATGAAAAATAAAACTGTACATAACTTCTTAATTAAATGCCTTGCCAAGGCAATCTGGTATTTTATTCTGGAAAATTATTCCTGTAAATAAACAGACCTATGAAATTCAGATACAAGGGTGATCTTTCTTAATTTAGTAAAATATGAGTTTTAAAATATTTCAGCCACCCCTGTGATTGTCACCTGTCTCTATAGCCCGTCAACTTTGCTATAAATTCACACCTGATGTTATCACCATGTTGTTTAGATTGAAGATTTCTTGACCCTGTTGGCCAAAGTAGTCATTGCTTTGTGGAAATGTAACATTTATGGATTTCCAACCCCTTGTATGCTAGCAAAGCTTGTTTTTATTTTATTTTATTTGCAGTTAGCTCGGCTTCTCCCCGTAGTTTGGCCTATCCCTATGTTGGATGTGTGTTATTTTCAGGTTCTCACATTACAGATGAAGAAATAAAGTTGTCTGAAGACAAGTTTGCAGAGTCACTTCACCTAGCTCAAATGGGAATGCACAACCTACTGGATAATGATGTGAGTATGTAAAGTTGTGAGGTGCCTGTTGGTAAATTTAGATGTAATTAGCTTAAGCTGACAATAAAAAAAAATTCATAACTTGTAAATAATAATTTTGAGATAGTTTTTGTTTTAATTTTATGCATATTGGTATGTTTTACTTTTTTTTTCTTATTATGACTATGAAAAATATTTTAAAGAAATAAAAAATAATAGGTTTAAGGATATTATAGTACCATAGATTGTTTTTATTATTATTATTATTATTATTATTATTATTATTATTATTATTATTATAAATTTTATATAGCATTAGTAGATTTCCTGAACCAATATTCATTCTTTTCTGACAAACATGTTTGCTAATTCAAGAAAGAACTTTTTTGTACATAATTGCAGGGGTCTAAAACTAGATGCATCATGCATCAGTAGGTGCTTCTGCCAAGAGGCAAATGGGGTAAATTGTGTCAACAATAAAAAGATAAAAGGCCCCATACACAGTAAGATTTATTTGTGTCTCCAATGCTAAATTTTATGAGATGCTATTTCCCTGTGTTCATGTGTAGTTAGTCCAAGAGAAGAGCATACATGCATTGTGCACTTTGCAATGGTGTAATATAATGGCTTTACATAGTAAAAATACCAGGCATTCGTGAAATGGGTAACAAATCATAAAAACTGTTCTTGCAATACAAAACACAAAGGTGTGTTTGAAATATTTCCCAGATGTGCTTAGTAGAAAACTGGGTGTTCATGTGCATTTGTGCACTGGATGCTACTGTTAGCAAATTTAGTCGATTTGTTAAGCTGTTAAATTCATTATCTTTTCTTTGAACATTACAAATATGCATTATTTTCAAAGCTGTTAAATGTAGGGTATTTGCTTGATAGTATAATTGAAAATAAGTCAATTTATTCCACAACTGCGTTGATGTTATATACTAAGCTTTTCTTTCCTTCATCAATATACACACACAGAAAGAGAGTGAGCAAGATGGAGACTGAAAGAGAAATAACAAGAGAGCGTGAAAGGGGGCAAGAGAGAGTGAGCGAGAGATAGCAAGAGAGATAGAAAACAAAAGAGAGATAGTGAGAGAGAACAAGCAAGACAGAAAGTGAGAGTGAGTGAGCAAAAGAGAATGAGAAGTGAGAAGAGAGTGGAAGTAAGAGGGAAAAAGAGTAAGAGAGATTATATTTTTAGAAAGAGTGAGATAGAGCTAGAGATACAGCAGGGTAGAGAGAGAGAGAAAGAGCAAGGAGTGCGAGCGAGAATGAAAGAGAGCAAAAAAGAGCAAAACAGGAAGAGATAATGGAGTGATAGAGAGAGTGCTAGACAGAGAGAGAGAGTGATGGAGAGAAAGGGAGGGAGTGATGGAGAGAGAGGGATGGAGTGATGGAGAGAGAGGGAGGGAGTGATGGAGAGAGAGGGAGGGAGTGATGGAGAGAGAAGGAGGGAGTGATGGAGAGAGATCAAGTGAGTGATGCTGAGTCAGAGAAAGTTAGAGGTGGAGAGAGAGAGAAAGTTAGTGATGGAGAGAGAGAGTTAGTGCTGGAGAGAGAGAGAGTTAGTGCTGGAGAGAGAGAGAGTTAGTGCTGGAGAGAGAGAGAGTTAGTGCTGGAGAGAGAGAGAGTTAGTGCTGGAGAGAGAGAGAGTTAGTGCTGGAGAGAGAGAGAGTTAGTGCTGGAGAGAGAGAGAGAGCAAGTGCTTGATAGAGTAGTAGAGATAAGAGTGATAGAGAGCAAGCAAGTGATAGATAGTTAACGAGCAAGTGGTGGAGAGAGAGGGTGAGTGATTGAGAGAGAGAGCAAGAGCGAGTGGTAGAGAGAGGGTGAGTGTGAAAGAGAGAGAGATAGAGTTTGACACACATGCAATTTTTAAGTTACATTTCACAAGTTTTGGTTTTGTTCAGTTGTAAAGCTGTAATTTCTTTTCGTAAAACATTCTTATTAAAGTGCAAATTAAAGATAATTCCTGAAACGTGTTTACATTACATTATATTTATAAATATTTTGACAAGAACTACTATTGACATAAATTTACAGCGCTGAAATTCCAAAACTCCTTTTGGAAATAATTTTACGCCTCTACATTTGTTTCAAACTTGCTGCATTTGATAGTGAAACTAAGTTTGGTTTTGTATACAAATGTTGAATAATGTTACTTTTGTGCGTGTTAAAATTACATTCTTAAATCCTTCAACTAACATATAAGTCAGGGTCAGTGAATATGTAGGGCTAGGATGTAATCTAAGCATTTTGTCATCAATACTGATTGTTCTGCCTCTTGATCGTAGCCTGGTTGTTGCTACTTCTGTAACTCAGTGCCAGAACACTTAACAGGGCAAGTTTCCGTAAAATTTGGTTTTTAATTAAGTTTCTCCATACCATAAATTATATGTTAATTATTTAAAATGAAAGCTAAATAGGAAGTACAGAATATGTTATCAGTGATTTCAAGATATATTTGTTTCCAGATCATTACTTTTTTACACTATGAGATAAACTAATTATTTACTGATTCCAGTCTCGCATCAGTAAATATAGATAGCAGTCAGTTCACTTAAGCTTAGATAATACTGTTTAGTTGTTATTTATGTCACTACTGACTCTGATTTTCATAATTAAATCATAATAAATACAGTAGTTACATATAAGAAATTTAATATAGGAAAGTTTCTCGTGTGTGTGTATTACACCTGTCATTAATCAATCCTTCTCTTTTGTCTTCATTCTGTGGAAGCTTAGCGTTTTCTTACTGATCGTCAAAGCTGCTCATTGACTGTGGTCACAGTGGCAGGTTAAATACTAACTACAAATTGTTAAAATAGTTTTTCTTGGTAGCTTCCATACCTGTACATATCCAATAGTTACGGTATAAGACGTTTTGAGACATAATAATTTCTTGTTTTATAAATAAATTTTTTTTTTTCATGGTGAAACATCTTAAGATAAGTGTACATTAGATAAGTAGATCTGTGTGTGACAAAAAATGTCAGAAGATGTGACTTGCTTTATTAATTGTAATTAATGTAATATTAACTTCGATTGACCTGTTAATGTGAATTTCAGGTCTGGCTCAAGGTCTGTGTTCATTGATGGTTATGGTATAGTTGGACATTGTTAAGTAACAAACGTTTTTATGAATAGTATGTAAAGAATTGTGTGTTACTTACTTTAAGAGAGTACAGGTAGTTGCTGTTCGCATGCGTTGCATGCCAGATTCCTCTTAATTGCCTTGACATTCTTTTTCAGTAGGTTAGGAAATTTTAGTGACCAAGAATGAATATTTGTTATGTCTTGTATTTTCACGTGAATATTATGAACGAAAATAACCAAACAAGATGTTTAAAATAATTGTCAGGTGTATCAAGATACAGTTACACTGTTAACATACTGCACGTCCTTCAATTATGGTCTGTCCATTTATTATCACTGACTTTGTGTTAGACGATGCCAATCTTATAAATATGATTACAGTACATTTTCTACGTAGTGTGAATTATCTGTAACTACTGCAATATTGTTCGTTACTTATAACAGCAGTACGAAAATATCTCTGTAATGTCCTTTTTTACTGCTTATAATTTTTCAAGTATTTCAGCCACTGTACATTGCACCCATTTTTCATTATGACAGTAGTAGGGGTATGGTGACTCATGGTTAGATAAAATGCAGACCTTCTGTCAACTGGTTACTGTTTGAGCGAAGGTCCGGGATGTCTCTTTCTGGACTTGTAGATGTCCCATCCTCTGAAGTTGTTGCCAAATAATCACTAGATCTCCTACATTATAGTCTTGCTTCTCTCTCCTCGCAGTCTAGGACCTTGTTTTGAACTTTAACTCTAACCTATTGTCACTGATTTGTATATGTACTCAATTTCTCTCTGCTTCACTGGAGCAAGATCTTTGGGAATAATACCTTACAATTTGTCCGTTTAACTCTTTCCCCCCGCCCTCCATCTACTATAGAAAACATTCTCTTATTTCGAAAGGTTTGAAGTCTTTAGAAGCCCTGTCAAAGTGTTACCTCTGTTCAGTTTGCTTACCACCAACTTTGTTCTGTGTTCTGTATAAGACTGACAATGGTGCCTATAGAGTGACAACAGACAGAGATCCTTTGTGGGTACATCTCTGCATGTCTAGACTTGCACTACTTCATTGTGATGTTCTGAATGGCCCATTTAAATGTATACAAATATGTGCTTCTTTAAACGTCAACAGAGCTGTAGACGTGTCACATATCTGTGTTACTAAGAACCGCACATTTAGGTTTGGAAAACCTTTTTCTGGTTGTTAAATATGTGCCTATGTTGATTCAACCAAGATGATATCTTCAGCTCGTTCTACTGTACTCAGTTACAGCTTTGATTACATCAGTATACATTTTTCTTTTACAATAAAATGTAAACCAATATAATGATGCAGTTTTTCTGTAAATTTGGTACTAGTTTGTTTGCCACCCATCTAGAAAAATGTTTGTAGTTCATATCATGATAATTTCCAGACTGCTGACTGGATTTGAAAATTTGTAACACATTTGGAGCAAAACTTTCTTCACATACCGCATGTACACCAATACCGCATTTACCCGAATAGAGGCCGACCTCGATTCTAGGCCGACCCCCTATTTCTGTTTTAGTTTTAATGAAAAATAAGTTTTTACTCTTACCTCTGTTCAGGACTTGATTTTTTCACAGCAAAAATAATATATACAACGACAACATTTAATAAAAATTAATGCTTAATAAATAAACAAAATGCATGTCTCCAAAAAAAATTAACACACAATTGCAATAGCACTAATAAACAAAACTTTTTGATGTCTTCTCTTATAGAAAAAATTTAATCATCATCATCAATCACTTGCAAATGACTGTCACAGTCATCAGTCTCACTGTCATCTTGCTCATCATTCCTTTCCTCAAGATCTTGCCACAAGACATTATCTTCTGAACCATCCATGACATTAGAAATACAACATTTCTTGAAGCCCTTTACGATGCTCTCACTTGTGATGTGATTCCATGCTGCCAGGATCCATTGGCCAAGTATGGCTACTGATGGCTTTTTGATTTTGCCTGTAGGGGTCAGTTGATGGTTTCCTGACAACAACCAGTCGTCGTAGTATTTCCTTAGCTGATCTTTGAAGGGCTTATTGACCACAACATCAAGGACCTGCAGTTGTGAGGTCATACCACCAGGGATGGTAACCAGATCAGTGTTCAACTTCTTCAGCTAATTTTTGACTGGCTCTGTAAGATGCCCTCTGAATGCATCCAAAACAAGCATGCCCCTTTTCTTTAGTAATGCACCCGGCCGCTTGTCCCAGACAACTTTAAGCCAGTCGAGTACCAAATCTTGGTTCATCCATCCTTTCTCTTGACATCTAAAAATCACCCCACGAGGCAGATTTTCCTTGGGTATAGTTTTTCGGCGCAAAACTACATACGGTGGCAATTTACGGCCGTCAGCAAGCACACAAAGCATCACTGTAATTCTTGACTTCTCGTTACCAGTGATCTTAACTATCACAGATTTAGCACATTTCTCATTCACCGTGACACTCGAGGGCATGTCAAAGTAAACTGGGGTTTGATCTGCGTTCCCCATTTGGCCCAATAGATATGAATATTGTTTCCTCAGTCGTATTACATACTGCTGAAATTTAACGAGCTTCTCACTGAAGTCGGAGGGGAGTCGTTGGGCCAAAGAAGTCCTTCATCGCAAGGAAAAACCTGAACGTCGCATCATACAGACACACCAACCTGTGCTAGCCTTGAATTCCGTACGAGGAATGTTCATAGCAGTAGCGATTTCCAAGGCCTTCAATTTCAAAACTTCCCTTGAAATTGGCATTCCTTCCGCACGTTTTTCACGAACAAATGCAATGAGAATTTCTTCGACTGCATCAAAACGGCCTTTTTTTGGTCCTCCGAATGATTTTCTACTTGAAGCACTTCGAAGATCGTTTTTCTGTTTTCGCCAACGCCGTACATTTTTTTCGCAGATCCCAAACTTCCGAGTCGCTGCGCAGTTATTAGTTTCTTCAGCACATCTAATAACTTTAAGCTTAAAGTTCGCGTCAAAGTAATGCCTCTCTTGTTTTGGAATTTGTGATGATGATGTCCCGCGTTTTTCAACACAATCACTCATGCTGTAGAATAACTGAATTCAATTGAAAGAACACGTTCGCCGATAAAACCGTAGCAAAACACGTGTTACCGAAATAACGAATACGAAAACGGTTTATTTGTTTTATCGTAATCGCAGGAATTTGTTCATAGATAAAAAAAATTAATGACAACTACCCGTCATAGTTTTATCGGGTGCTTTCACTAAGCACGAAATGAAAATTAATGTGCGAAAGACCAAGTTGGTTAGGTTTACGAAGAAGAAAGTGGTGAGTAAAGACATATACAGGTGGAATGGGCAGGAGATAGAGGATGCCACAGAGTATAAATACTTAGGGGTCATGCTGCAGGCCAATCTGAGGTGGACAAAGCAGGTAGAGTGAGTAGTTAAGAAGGGAAGAAGAGCATTAGGCTTGCTGGGAAGGGTGTTGAAGGGAGTTAGTTGTGAAGTGAAGGAAAAGGCTTATTGTACAATGGTTCGACCCATGTTGGAATATGCTGCCGTGGAATGGGATCCATATGTGGAGGTGGAGGTGCAAGAGCTGGAGAAGGTTCAGAGAAGGGCTGCGAGGTGGGTGATAAGTGGAAAAGGCAGGGACAGGATGGGGAGGAGGAAAGGAACTTTAGGCCCACAGTGATGATGAAGGAAATGGGTTGGAAACCATCGAGAGATAGGAGAAAAATCGAAAGACTGGTCAGGATGTACAGGGTGGTGAATGGAGAGGGTGGGTGGGGAAGGTTGGCCTGCAAGTTGAGTAAGGGAACATTTAAGGGGAGAGGAACCAATAGTGAGAAGATTCAGAGGGTTTGGAGAAGGACTGAGAGGGGTAAACAAACAATGCTTGTGAGAACGGTACGGGAGTGG
>PNEQ01053113.1:0-34514 GCA_003012365.1 Medauroidea extradentata
AAATATCGTGGTAACGTTAGTCGTGAAGATACGTTGGTTGTCTGTAAAATATGGGGGTCGTGAAGATTCGTTGGTAAGACTTGTCTGTAAAATATCGGGGTAAGGTAAGTCGTGAAGATTCGTTAGTAAGACTTGTCTGTAAAATATCGGGGTAAGGTAAGTCGTGAAGATTCGTTAGTAAGACTTGTCTGTAAAATATTGGGGTAAGGTAAGTCATGGAGATTCGTTAGTAAGACTTATCTGTGAAATCAGTGTTTGCATGCATGCACATATCTCATATCAGTAAATAACAGTTCTGGGAGATTTCTTTTCTAAAATAGACGCGACGTTTGACTTTCATCCTACCGAATTTCTTTAAAGACGAAAATATAGTGAAAATGGCTATGAATTGCATGTTGCTTGGCGCTCAGTATCCTTGAGGTGGAAGTGAATAGTATTTCCTGGCATCTGTAGTTCAATGTGTTCTCATAGTATACGTGCGATATAGTCATACTGTTGTAGATATAGTTTGCGTTTCTATCGGACTACACACGCGTTGCAGGTTTTAAGGCGCTTGCGAAAATCTTACTCGATATACTCGATAGTGTTGAAATTACTGTAAAAATTGTGCGAGGAGTACATTCTACATCCGTCCGGAATCTCGGGGTTGTTATTGGCGCTGTGGCTAGAGCACTCGCCTCCCACAAAGACGATCTGGGTTCGATTCGCGGATTTTCGCACGTGGAAATCAAGCCGGATATGTCACTGTTTGGGGGGTTTTACCAGTCATCTCCCGTTTCCCCGCCCTTCTCATTCCGACGCGTCTCCATTGTTAGGGATTCATTTAATGCCGTCCTTCAAGGCGCCAGTAGTAAGTCTTCATTCTGGATGTGACATCCTGGTCCTCGGGTAACTTCCTCATAAAATAATGAGGAGCAGACTTTCAAAACCAGACGTGTCCATAATAATTCCAATATTAGTTATAAATATATTTCCATACAAGGTTGGTCAGTTACACAGGAATACGTAGTCAGAGTCAACCAAACATATTAATGTCCCTTTTATTATGTTTACATTCAATACCAGACATGAACACACAATTGTATTTGTATAATCATGGTAAGAACACAATAGCTGCTGTCTAGTGTAAGGCGTATACTAAATACTGCCTCTGACAAGTTTACTACCGCTTAAGTCAGACATGTCCATACAATTCGTTAGCAACTCTATATATATATATATATATATATATATATATATGACCATTTTGTTTTTAATAACAAACGGAATATGAAATTTACATAGTTCATTCTAGTTACCATAATTTTACTGTTAATATGATGAATAATAGCAAACCTACATTTTTCATTTTTGTTAGTATCCCAACATAAAAGTTTTTATTCGCTTTCCTGTAAAATTGCATTAAGTCGACATGTCTGGTTTTGATCACTTGCATCTCATTTATTCATTTGTTAACCAATTTATTTCCAAACAACTTCATTGTCCGAGAAACCCAACTATACGATACGCGTTAAAATAGTGTAATGTAGACGTTATTACGGACCCACGCACCTTGCATTTTGAACGCTCACCCTTTCTCACATTATATTTATTACCTTTAGCTTCGGATCTTTTTGGAACCGTGAAACCTTGTTAGACGCACAGTGGACGTTGAGGTCAAACTAATTTAATCTTTTTATTGGCAAGATACTGTCGGAAACTGCATATAAAGAAACATATTAAAATTTACAAGAAATTTTTGTACGTTTACAAACCTGTGTAATAGTATAAGGATTTTCCTTGTAAAATTATTTATTTGTAAAGTCATAAGGAATTTGTAGAAATACGCAGGAAAACCAGAATTCAACGTAAATAATATGATTGTTGTAAATTATTTAGTTAGTGTATAATGTATACGGCCTCTGGTACACAATTTGAAACTATTAAATGAATGCCCATATAAATGACGTTTTACAAATTAAGGAAAGTTGAACAATTGAATATATAAACATATAAACGGTATACAGTACTAATATGTTAGCTGTGCAGGCCTAGCAGAAAATGATCAGCTAAAGATTCCGGGAATACGGATTCGATTCTCGGTACACACACTTTTATTATTAAATGTAATTAAAGGCAAAAATTATATTTTGTTTAACATATCCAAGGATGTACCCTGTAATGTTAAAAGCATATTATCTTTGCGTGTTTTACTAAAAAAAAAAAAAAAAAAAAAAAAAAAAAAAAAAAAAAACCTTTGTAGTTTTACAAAGAACTTCCTTCACAAGTGGGTTTCTTAGATATTTCCTTGTAACAGATTTTTTTTTATCGCTGGACTGTTCAAATTTGACTTGCAGAAAACACTTGAATTCTTTGATGGAGACAGAACATATGACTGTGCTATTATACAAGAGATTCCTAAATTAATTTGGAAACTGTTTGCGACGCTGTAGAGGGTGCGATGAAAATACAATTGTATGGTACACTTAGGGTCGCACGGATCGGGAAATACAGTAACTCGACAGACAGTTTACGGAGTTATGCATCTTCGTAGAGTAGTCGGTTAAGGCTCGGTTTCAGTCGACATATTGAAATATTTTATTTTTAGCTTTTATGAAATCATGAGAAGAAAAATGTGAAATTTGTTACTATAATATCAATTCTATTTACCTTGCGCTACAATAATAACATCGCAGTTGAACTTCCAACGTATATTTGAGCCGAAATTAGTCGAGCAAATTAAGAATATAAAAAAAAATTGCACGACTAATTACGGCTTAAATATGCGTTAAAAGTTCAACTGCGATGGTTTTATTGTAGCGCAAGGTAAATACAATTGATATTATAGTAACATATTTCACGTTTTTCTTCTTAGAATTTCATAAGAGCGAAAAATAAAATAATTCAATATGGCGACTGATGCCGAGCCTTAAGCGTCGGTCTACGGAACGAGAGCTCCTGGGTTCGAATCCCGGCTCGGGAAAGGCTGTTGTGTTGTCCCTTCATCACACTTTACCCTCATTGGCTCGTAAAACCTCAATGTTAAAGGGTCGTAAAACCCTCTCAATTTACCTTCAAGGAATTATGCAGAAGGGTTCACTGGAAATACTATGAATTTATTACTTATTCTTATTCTACGATATACATTTGACCTTATTCTAATTGGTTAAATTATCTTAAATTACTTAACTTTAGGTGATATTTCACTTGTGCATTAACTCCATATTGTGGTCTGTGAGGTTCGAAATGTGCGTTGAAACAGCCACAAATGCCTCAGTTCAGGAAATGTCTCCCGTTCACTCGCTCAGCTATCTTGGCAAGTTTTCGTGTTGATATCAGTTAACGGCAGGGCGGTGCAACGTTCCCAGTTTGACAACAGCAGCAGGCAGCTGATAACTAAATACGCACGAAATTCGCGTTATTATTATGGAACAGGCTAGACGTCATTGACCTGTACATCTTTGAGCACAACCTGGCATGACTTTGACCAACAGCCTTCATGTCATGGAGGTAAGAATAGTCATAATGTCCCATTATGGCGCGGAGATGTTTTGACGTTATGGATATTTGTATTGATGCGCCTCTAAACAATAAATACACCCCAGAGTAGTGCAAATTAGCGATGTAAGGAACAAAACTGCGTAACTACAAAATTGCTGGGACCGGGCCCGTCATTACAAACTTTTTCGCATTGCAATTAGTTAAGAACTTCTTCCTTAATTTTGCAGTGATTTAGAAAATATTTTTTTATTGATACCTTATATTCGTATCAAAATTTTACTCCACGCAGTTTCGTCACTAATACGTAGAGACGGTGAAATTTTGGGAATTCAATGACCTGCATGTTATAATCAAATATCCTATGCATACTCAAGTCCCGACCATTTGTCCGCTAGCTGCTACTCAGTGGAACAGCAGACAATGAACGAAGGGCTTGAGTGTGCATATAGAATATTTGATTCTAACATGCAGGTCATTGAGTTCGCGAAATTTCACCATCTCTACTAATGTCATAATTTGTAGCTGATATTTTTTGTAACAATGTACTGACGGTTTTTTAGATGTCGACACGTAAATTACCACGTTTTTTTTTGTCGTGGGAATAAGCCAAAATAAAGAAAAATATTTTTTTTTGTTGACGAATGGTACATTATTGGTAAAAACGCATCCAAAGTATTGTGCATCTTGTGACTCCACATTGTCTCTAATTTTGCCTAAGCTTTTTGGTTGAATAATATTTGAGTTATTGGCACTAGTCTGAAAAATCTAAGGAACAAACCCTTAAGAAACAGGCGGTTGCCACAATGGGACGCCCAAAACGGTGGCTTCACTAACTACCATACATTGCTATAGGCAGAGCCACTCCCCTGCATCATGAAATGTCGTTTACGCATTTGACTGATTTATGAATGTTGGTCACGCTACCGCGGGAATTTTACTTGTTGGCCACAAGTATTCCATGCTACAGATCACGACCGTGTATGCTTCTTAAACAAAGAACAACTGCTTGCCGTCTAGTCTGCTGTCAGAAAATAACACAACATTTGCTGGTTCCCTGAGGTAACAAATGAATGAGGGCGACTGATGTGAATATGGTTATGCCACGGAATGAAAGAACGTTGGAAACAGCAGGTCCTTGTGATATGCAGTGGACGTGCGGTATCATTACACGTGACAACGTAGCAGTGTCCCCCGAATCACACAAATGTAAGCGCGGCCAATCTGACGGACGCGTTGTTAGTTACTTACACCTTATGTGTCTATTTGCGGATACTTCCCAGCCATGCGACCCTACTTGTCACCGCATCCCCTATAACGTGAAGAAGAACTTTAAACGTTATTTAGGGACAGCCTGTATGTACAGGACGTTTCTTAATTTACATTACAAACTTTGGGAGTTCATTCCTTATCAAAAGTAAGTTATAATTAAACAACGCAATTTTTTTCCTAGCACAAGCTATAAGAAAAATTCACCCTTAAAAATGGAATTTTGCAATTATATTTTGGCGAAATATTGAATTACTGTGCTCAATGATTAGTATTACTGAGATCTTCAACCCATTCAAAAATCGCTCATCAAAACTCATCCCTTCGTGAAAATAAAGAAGTTAGGCAAACCTCTTAATAACTAGAACTCTAAGGGGCCGCGGTGGCCGAGAGGTCAGACCTGTCGCCTCCCACCGAGGCGATCCGGGTTCGATTCCCGGCGGGTTCGGTCCCCGAATTTTCGCATGTGAGAATCTTGCCGGAAGATGCCGTTGGTTGGCGGGTTTTCTCGGGGATCTCCCGTTTCCCCCGCCCATTCATTCTGGCGCTGCTTCATACTCACATCATATCACCCCTCACCAGCGCTAATAACCTCGATGTTAAGCGCTGACCAAAACCTCTTCACTTCGCAACTAGAACTCTTGTTGCGTGTGGTTTTGGGAACATTGCGTGTTGCCTTCCTGAGCAGTACATCGTAAGTAACGCAAACGGTTCTCTTGTTACAAATCACTGTAATGCACAGTTTACAACGAAAAAATCACACCACTAGTCAGTTGCTGCAATGTGCACACATATTTGTCGAGTCAAGAAACGATTGTAAAATTATTCATTAGCAAGAAGCTTCGCTGCACTTCTGCTTCAGTTACCACAAGCGGAAATTCGCTGTTCGAGCGTGTCTGTGGTCATGGAACCTGCAATATTACCGGAAGGAAAACCACCAACCACTTTTAACGGGAACATCGTATCCTGTCTTGGCAGCACACCGGAAAACATTGAGGTTAAGTTCCCATATTGAAAAAGGAAGCATCGGTTTCCGCAGAGGTTAGGGTGCTTGGCTCCTACCACGGCGATCCCGGTTCCTTTCTAGGTGGGGCCTGTCCCCGGATGTTTGCGAGTGATAATGACGGTGTAAGACGCGCCGTATTGTTGTAATATTGCCTGGCAAGCCGGACAGCGAGAGATTCGAACGGCAACCAGGCCAGCGTTGGGAAACCACGGAAGACAGCAACTCACCTCACCCCCCTCGTAGTTGCACAATATTGAGGACAAGCACGCCGATATATGGCACTGTTACCAAGTAAACGGGGTCTGTCGTCGGTCTGTCGTACACCAGCACTCATCCAATCAACAGCAGTCCAGTTCTCCGCCGGAACCTCGTGCATTTAACTGCGGCGGAAGACATCACGCCCAATGAATTAGTAATTTTGGATAAATATTTACTCGTAAAGATGGGAAATGCCATTATCTAGGATTGTCATTGAGTATTTTATCCATATTGGCTTCGAAAAAACCATAGAAATCAATTGATGTTTTCAGCGTTTATTTATCTACCACCCACTCTTAACAAAATAATTTAATAATCAGTATTATTGCGCTCCCCTCCTAAATTTATATAATACTTTGTACACGTCTTTGTATTCAGAGTACCTGCAATTGTAGTAGATTAAATGCTCGTTTAATCACAACTGTCTTAAAGTCATTTAGCCCTAAATAACATCTAATTGAACCCACCGTGTAGCTACCACCAGAGTGAAACCCCCCAAGTAATAACCTGTAACAGCAACCATTTAAATAAAAGGTTTTAAATATACATACTGTAACAGTATGTCGGCGGGTTTTCTAGTGGATCTCCCTCTTCTCTCGCCCCTTCCATCCGGTGATGCTCCTTACTCGTATTTCATCCCACCTTCACCAGCAACTGATAACATCCTTGCTAAACTCTGACCAAAGTCTTACTGTAAATAAATAAGTTTCTTGTGATAAGCGTGCCAGAGGACCATGGCACCGCCCCCTTAGATGCAGACTTGTTATTGGTCGCCTGTAGTCATCTTTGCTTGCCACGTGCTTCATGTGGCCATGAAGGAGGTGGGGGAACGGGAGATCCCCGAGAATACCAGCCGACCAGTGGCTCTTCCGGCACAATGCATATGCGGAAATCTTAGGACCGACCCCTCCGAGAATCGAGCCCTGGATCGCCTTGGTGGGAGGCAGGTGTTCTAGCCACTTCAACAATCTCGGCCCCAAGATTTCGGACGGAGATAGACAGTACTCGCACAAGGTTTCCGAACGGCTTCAGAGTAATTTTAACTCTATCGAGTAGATCGAATAACGTTTTAGAAATCGCCTTAATGCATACAACGCGGGCTTTCGCGTGTAGACCAATAGAAACGCAAGCAATATCTACAACAGTATGACGATATCACACGTGTAATTTTAAGGTAATTTTACGTTTTGTTGATGGGAAGATACATTTCCCATACAAATGAATGATGACATGGAATATCCCACGTGACAACAAGCTGAAACAAAGAAATTACGGTTAAAGTGGTGTCGCCAACATGACCATGTAGAATTACATTTATTATGTTCAAAATTAGCTTCCAAATAGTGCTTAGTCTATTCAAACAACAGAGCTAACAGCCGATTTAAGGTACTATTCCGTTAACACGCCAATAATCCACAAAAACAATGAGAATCGACTGTGTGTTCAGGCCGAGGTGAAGGTTGGGTCGGCTGTTTGACTAGCGAGGCATGCCTGCCGCCCTCCGGCCCGAAGAATGGATGAGGTAAGGGTGAAGTAGCGGCGAAATGAGAGAGGCGGAGGAAATGGAGATTCCTGAGAAAACCCGCCACCCAACGACAAAAAAAAATTCTGAATAAATTAAGAAAAGTAATAAATTTTCGCGGGACTATGCATTATATACTATACATGAGAAATTAACTGTTAAAGTTACTTTATCTAAATAGTTTAAAAAATTTACAAAAATTATTTCCATTAAAATATTTTATTCGCGTAACTGGGAAAAGGTATATTATTTTGTAGTAATGTAGCAACAGGAAGAGCTACTATGAACGTTTGTTTCTTACAGACATTCTGACTTCTCTTTTTAAAACTTATGATTTTTTTCTAATTAAATTTAAATGGCTGAATTGAGTGTTTCCGTTGATGAGTATCAACTGCAATGTCTTCCATACAAAACCTTGAGAGTTATCTTTCGGTGCACTTTAAATTATTAAATGTACACATCCGGCCATAAAAACATAAGGTGATAGTTAAATATAACGTTGATGTCTCGCCGACTGGAGCGTCCTGCGTGTAGAGGCGACAATGTATGCAGTGAGCTAGCCAGTGTCAACCTTATAGCTCGCGTGTTGCTATGCTCTGATCACATAAAACAACCGCGGCCAGTTGGAACACTTACATATCTGTGTCACAATTTTACTGACTTTCCCTTCGTCCTCACAAGTACTTTACACGTCATAACTTACTTATTTGAATATAGGTAGAAGATTGAAGGTTTTCAGGAAATATATTATAATTGCGAGAACACTGATTGTTGATACTTAAAGTCAACCGGTAACAGTACATTACATTTTAGTAAATTTCCGATTTACGCTACCAGCATAACAATCGGAAGAAAATCGTTCTTTTCTCGACGAATAACCAGTTTTCGTTGCCATAACCACAGAATAAATAAGCAGTAACAGAAGCGACAAGACGTGATTTACTCGCTTTCGCTTTGGGTTGTCATGAGTCGGAGTTCATAGAAGTTTGAAGCAGGCCCTCTTTTATAATCTGTGAGGAGATTGACTAGAAAGTAACGTCACTTTTACAATTTATAAATACGCAAATCAGATACAAATAATTACAGCAGTTCATGAAGTATAAGCCCCTGTTTAACACAGTGTGTCTATTTCCATATAGCTTTGTTTACTTTCCTGTACGACCCGAGAGCTGGTATAACAGCAACAATGAAAATACTTGCCTTGCCGTTTGGTTACAACTTATTTATTCTGTGCCATAACCATATGTCAGGGTTCAATGTGGTCATGTAACAAATATTCTAGTTGTTTTATAACGTCTTTGGCCATAACCGGAAATTAATTAGCTTATAACACAGAGGATTAATTTGTCAAAGAAAAACAGCACAGAATAAATAGTAGTATTATTTATTCTGTGACCAAACACACATACGGTAGGACATTTATTAAAGCCATAACGCCTCTATAGTATATTCTCCGAAGTCATTGTCTGCATGTGACAATTTTGACTTCCGGTCTGTAACGGCGTCGTTTTCAACAAAGAAAACAGCGCATGTAAGAATCCAGTTAAGACCACGAATAGGACTTAAACGCTGCAATGCTAAGCGAAACATCGGTTGATGTAACTGCCAAAATTATACTTGTTTTATACACAGCTCATTCCGATTACAAGCTAATTTCACTTACTAGTTATTTCTGTGATGTCAGCTATAGTTCCGATATAGCTGGCAACCACTGATGTTCACTGAGGATGATTGGTGCGAGGTACAAAATATTCGTCCTATAGAAAATGTTTATAAGTTTTCAAATTATTGTGGTGTTATATTTGAATATTTTTACTTTACAGTGTGAGTAATGCAATATTAATTGAGAACGTTTCTTTAAAATGTTATGGACAAATTAAATTTAAAGAGAATTTGTGCTGTTTTATTATAAAAAAAACTTGGTAGAGATGATGGTTTATCGTGGGAAAACTTGTCCGTTTGCCAGAAAATTACTGGCTTTCATTTGTATGTGGATCTGTTGCCCTATTTCACTGGCCAATAAGAATTCCGCTACTGTAATATTTTATGCCTATCAATTATTGTTCTACAGACAGCTACATTGTGTCAGACGTACATCACCCAATCAAATGTTGCAATAAGTACAGCGTTTTCAAGGGTATGCGGCTCACAATATTTTTCTGATATACCATCATCTCATGTTGTAGGATAATTATAAGAAATAAAATAAATATTATATGAAAACGAACTCTTAAATTTAATACCTTACTGTATTTGATAGTCAACTTCGTGTTTGCGTACAAATTTTGGTTTCTTTGCGTGATCATTACTGCTAATCTTTCCGAAACTTTCTAATCACTGTCTGTGATGATTTTTCTTGGTTCCGTTACTGCTGACAAACACTGGCAGACCATCAGTCATATCAGTGCTCGCCAGCATTATCGAAATACGGCGTCAAATTCCAAAAATTGAACCCAAAACTTGTAGGATCATTCTTACAAACAATTAGATAATAATAACCACAGCAGTACTCTAACAGACGGAAGACGACGTAGTGAAATAGTGGATGTTATTTTACTCTTTCTAAGAAATTATGCAGAATGTGTGCATTTAAACAGTTCTATGATATTTTTTCAGCATGCCAGCCGCCTGGTTTTGATAATACCATTATTGATATCGTCGGGGGAACTGCTGCTAACATTGAAGACTATCCTTACACGGTACGATGCTTTTTCATTTTAACTCCTTGTATAAGACAGTGATTTATCTTTTTAAAATGTTAGTGAAACCTTTAGGAAATCGTTTAATAACTGATAATTTTTCAACAAATATATTTTAACAAAAATAACGAGTGGGTTTCTTGGGTATTATTTTTCGGTAAATAAATTTTAAAATAATAGGTGTTAGTGATAAAGTTAAAATATTTTGACTGCCGTATTGCTTTCTTTTAGTTTTTATATATGTACGTTGTTATCTGCTATAAAACGAACACGCATCACAAATTAATTAATAAATAATAATTTACTAAACTAGGGTGCATTCGTAAGTACAATTCTTAGTGTTTCTTTAAAACAGCAAATATAATTGTGAACACAAAAACCATTAACCTAGAACAGCTAAACTTGGCACATCCTATTGCAACTAAATCTAAATCAATAACTGAAACATAGTTAAATATTGAATTGATATATTTGACGGTTGATCTCTTGTTATTTCCAGCGAATAAACGGGATTAACACGCCCACACTTCATTCAGATTCGGAATATCCGGAAACCGAACAGAAAATCAGAAGATTTGATTTTTCCGGACTGTCTGTACGCAGACCACAGAGATATTGCTCAGAATTGAACTTGTTGATCGTGCTGTGTGTAATGATGACAATTTAGATAATTTGACAAGTAAAACACCTTTAATATATGTGCCCGATTTAAGTTCATTTAATTATAACATGTACCGTGTTAGCAAAATCCTTAAAGAAACATATAATATTTTCAGGCAATTAAATTATCAATGCAGTACATTACGCGTCTGTGCATGACTTGTAGTTTTGATTCATAAACATGTTCTCTAAATGTTATACAGTACTCGCACGTAATGTTCGCAAGCGCTGTTTATCTATTCAACTGTTTGCTTCATTATTTAATGGTGTCGGAATTGGTTTAATAGGTCTGTATTTATTAAGGTAATGTTAAGAATTATAGCGGACAAGGTTGGTCTATGTTGACTGTTGTAAATTGGCTGCAGATCAACGACACCAACGTGATTTTTGTAGGCTCGTAATATAAACAACTCTCTATTTATTCGTGCAGGATAAACAACCTATTTTTCCTGTGAAAAAGTTATAGAACTGTTGGGCCTATCACAAATTGTCTTATTTTACACAATTTAAATGTTACCTGCCAACTCAGGGCATAGTTAAGTAGCGGTGACAGAATAAAGCAATAAACTACCTAGACAACTTGACTAGATATGGAAGGCTAAAAAGAAATTGAATTAGGTATCTAATAAAAACAATTTGTCACTTGCAATTTGGGGACCACCTGGTGTCTAGTTTATCTAACCACATCACTAACTTCCCCGGCTCTTCATAAAATTTCTATCCCATAAATAAATATAAATATATAAATGCCCACAAATGGGCTGTAGTGAGATCACTTCTTCCTGCCCTTCTAAATTACCACTCACAAAATCTTCCTAATCTTTCCAACCCGGTTCAGACACCTGATCATCCTGCAACTCATTCCACCCATTCACAAACCTCGTAAACATAGATTACCTACCCCACTTGTTCTCGTCCATACCCTTTGAATATTCTAACATTTTTTTTCCTTCCCCATATACCCTCCTTTTCTTAGGTGACAAGTTAACTTCCCCATTCTCCCTCAATTCACAACTCTGTACATCGTATCTGTTTTTTTTTTTTTCAACTCTCCGTCTGTTCTTCAATGTACTCCCACTATTTCCTCCAAAATTACATAAAGCCTATAATTACCTTCCTCCTCTCCATCCTATCCCTGCCTTATCCACGTACTCTTCACCCATTTTGCTGCTATTATTTAAATTTTTAGTACTTGCGCCTACACTTCCATGTAAAGATCACACACGGTTGCCACGCATTCCAGCACTAACGGCATCATCGTGCAGTAAGGACTGTGTGAATACGAACAAAATTAAAACAAATTCCTAGCTTACAATTATTTCCTTAAATGAAATTGTACTACAATTTAATATCTTTTTGTGAACGGTTTTAGCTTGCCTATCTAAAAACATAGTTTATAAATCAGATATAAAATTTAGAATATTTCACTGAACTTGTGTTCCAACTCACCCTGATTTTTTATACACATTTTCCTTCACCTCAGAGCTTGCTTCTTTTAGTACACTTTCCAGCTTACCCAGTGATCTTGTCCCATTCTTAACTACTATTTCTACTTGTTTTGTTCGCCTATAGTTAGGGACTGGACAATTTTGCGAATTCAATGACTTGTAGGCTAGAATCCATCGTAATATGCATACTCAAGTCCCGACTATTTGTCTACTAGCTGCTACTCAGTAGAACAGCAGACAATGAACGAATAGTCGGTTATTGAATATGCATAGTACAATAGATTATAGCCTACATGTCATTTAATTTACGAAATTTTACAGCCCCTACATATAGTCACTTTGCTACAAAACCGTTAGGTATTTATATTCTGTGCTCTCCATATCAACTCAGCCAGTATATTCCAATCCTTCAGCTACTTCTAAATAATAGACTGCTTACCCTAGTCAGTTTTCCTCCACACAGTCATACACACAGTCAGATAAAAACACACATACACAAACAATATTTCACCACAAACCTGCAAAAATCTTCATTCATCTGAAACTTTTCATCTGAGTGTATGGGAGGTTTAAAGTTCAAACTGTGAAATCAAAAACGCAATTACTAAAAAAATTAGTCCAACATCGACTTGGTTAAGTTTTTCATTTTTCCTTTGAAGCAGTATCGGACTTACCTGTTTTTTTTGTTACTGTCATAAAATAAATAATATCAAACCTACCCGAGTAGTTCTAGGGCCACACAATATGACACCAGATAGACAACTAGGAAATGTTTAATGTGAGCAGAGTATTACAGTGGACCACTGAATAAATCAGTGAAATTAAAGATTTCAGAAGTATAAGTTTTTTTTACCTATTTTTGAAATTGTTACTAGGATAATTGAACTGAATAGTTAAAAATAATCAGTTGGATTTGTTTTGGTAATTCCACACCTAGTCCATAAACAGTCTTACATTGTAATATATACTGAAGGTTAACATAACCTTATTTCGTATCTTAGCACAAACATCACCTTGGCATGTCAGTTTATGTTGCTCTATACACTTAGCAATGGTGCTTGTTACATAACTGAATGTGTGCATTTATATTACTTTGTATAGTTTTCTTTGTTAACAACGAAATTATATACTTTTGAAAGCATGAACTGTGAAAAGTTTGTGCCAGTTACACATTTCCAAGGCTACAGTAAGTATGCCTACTTCAAAAACATAAATGGGAAATAACATTTTTATTGCATACTTCAATACGCACTTAGTAGTTTTCAGTAAACTTTCCTAAAACCCAGTTTTTCTTACCAAAACTCTCAAAGAAAATATAAACCGTTAGCGTAATGGGATGAATAGTGTTGTAATCTCAAAATTTTACACTGCCATAGCTATTCACATTTCTGACCTTTTGAATTAGTGAAAACCATAAGTTTGTCTTAAAAATAAGCACACATAGGCCTACCTATATTTGAGTAATAATATTTATTGTATATTATTAATGACAACACGTACATTAACAACATGTACATACGTTTTTCTTTAGCGGAAAACAAAAATCAATGTTGGAGCTACTACAGTTCTTGCCTCAAAAGCAGTAGTGGAGTGTGTCATGGCTTGACTAAACACCTGTATGAACAATAATCACGTTTCTTGAAAGTTGCATTGTTTTTGTCGCACCTGGCTTAGCATTGTCTTTGCTTTAAAAACTAACAGTCTGTAAATTAATTTTACCGTCAACTAAAATTTTAAAACATAAAAAAAAAACAATTGTAAAATACAAGTCATGAATATTGAAATCAGTATATCAGAATTATGCAAAACATTGCGGACAATGTTTGTAAAATAGTGGACGAGAAGTTCTTAATAATTTGTATTTATTTTATCACACAGTAACTTAAATGTTTAAGACAGCTACAAAACCAACAATACAATATATTTTGGGCTTATTAAATTAATTTGTTCAGTAATAAAACCTGTTAATGAAGTTAAAAATAAAGTAACATAAGTTATATATATTTTCCAAGATGCAGGCTACTAGGTCTAGGTTTGTATTCCTGTAGTTGGAAGTTCCACTTGCAGACGCATTCAATTAACACAAAATTTGACTTGTTTCGTGACGAAAAAATTAAAAAAAAAAAAAAAATACTTTGGAACATAAAGTAAGTTAACTAAGCACGTCAGCACACTTAATGTGCTGCATTGTGATGCTGACTTATAATGGCATCGTACAAACACTGCCATCTTCACAATATTTCACTCAACTAACGTTGTGCATAAAAATGGTTAGGTTAACTAACTTCACAAAATCAATCTGAGCACTTTGCATAAAGCCTTGTTTACTACATAAGCTCACAATTCCACTGATGGCACGTCATCTTCAGAAAGCTATAGTTCAGAACTGGTTGTTGACAGCTGTAGCACAGTTGAATGAGTGCAGTCTATGGTTATCATCTTCCCATACCTCTGTGATGAAATAATACTTGCCTTTGTCTTGTAATCCACATGGAAGACCCTCAGGGCATAGAACATATTCTGACAATTGTTTTCACGAAACCGTTAAATTAAGTTTTCTTAGTAAAACAATAAACAAATCTAATAAGTTTTGGATGCATTACAAAAATAACGAAATTGTTTCAGCTGACAAAAGTAGTGAACATATCAAACCACCTACCAATCCCAGCCTTAACTTTTCCAACACCCCTCACAATCACCAACTCCTCCTAAAGCTAATTTCACTCCCTCGCCGATATCCTAAATAGACTGCATTCCCCGCTCTGTTCTGGTCCTCATAATCTGAATCTTCTCGCTGTTATTTCCTATTCCTCTATACTCTGCCTTAGTTAAGCCTCGGTTTCATTCGCAATATTGAATTATATTATTTTTCGGGTTTTTTTTTTATTTATAAGAGGAAAAATATTATACGTATATGCGATTAAACCTCAAATTCTATTTACATTTCGCTACAGTACAGACCTGGCGATTTAGCTGTTGACTTATAATTGCACCGCAATCTGTGAGGCAAATTATTTTACGATATTAATTTGCCCGACTGATTGCGACCTAACTATACATTACTAATTTTATTGTCATGCTTGTACTGTAGCACAAAGCAAATATAATTTGCGAACTAGTCCCCTATTTAACATTTTTCTTCTCAGAATTCCAAAAAGCGAAAAAATAATAACATTTAATATGGCGACTGAAACCGCGTCTTAATATGCAACCTAACTTACCTCACCCTCCCTCTCCATTCACCATCCTGTACATTATTGCCAGCTTTTCCTTTCCTTTAACGAGTTTCACCCCAGTTCCTTCAGCGTCACTGATGGTAAAATGTTCCCTTAGTCCTTATCAGCCTCTCATTGCCCACTGCATTTATCCATCACCACCTTGATGCCTGTCATTGTACCTTTTCCTTTAACTTACTTTAATTTTCTTTGAAACACTAACTTACTTGAACTGATAAACCTCTAACTTACAACACCAATATAATTTTAAAAATTGTCTGGCAAGCCTATGAAGTTTTCCCGTAAGTTGAATCTAGCTTCCTCTTCTTTGAAAAAAAAAAAAATATATTTTTCATGTTGTAGACATGCCTTTAAAAGTGGTTATATTTTTATTCGCTCTACAACTTCACTGAATGTAGGCATTATCAAAATTACTGCACTTCGGTACTGATCTGTTTGAGTCGAATCTAGATTCTACACTTTATGGTTAATTTTCCTCTAAAAAATCGGATAATTTCACAAAAGTTAATTTAATAACTTAAAGAAAAAGTACACGGCTTCCCAGATATAAAATTGCTGGTGCATACTTATCTAGGTTTCTTCAGTTTGCCGACACCCTTTTACATTTTGCAGCCAGTGCCTCTCATTCAGAAGATATTATTTTTGATTTTAACAGCATAGAAACTAATAGCAAATATTAATTCCCATCTCTATCAAGTTCATCTTAAATTACATGCTAGTACAAATTTAAGTCGGTTGTAACTTCTTGCCTTCATTAACAAAATTATTATTACCGAAAAATTATGTTGTATAATTTTACAAATCCTGTACGTAATTATTACGTCAGTATATGTAGGATGATTTTATTTATAGCGGCATAAAGCTCTCTCGTACTAGAAGCCTAGCAGTTCTCCTTTCTGAAGGTCTTAGTTTGTTTTCATACACCCGTGTATATTCTTCCGCCACTTGTTGATATGAAAACTGCGTGTACTTTACCCAGCCCTCAAATGTTGACGTCTGAGGCTGTTGTGAAATATGATAACAACTGGACAATTCACGTGTTCACTGAACTGTAGTCTAGCCTTCAAGAATATTTGTGCAGTCAAACATACGGCAACTGCTCAGTGGCTGCTCGTTGTTTAACAATGGTACCACGTGATTGAACCTTCATTAAGTTGCTTCTTGTTGGATCAGCGCTCTTCAAGATGTGTCAGATAAGTCAAGGATCAGTTGTGAAAGTGGCACGACCTTCATAGTTACTTCAATTCTAGCTTGTACCAAAAAGACAAAGCAAATTTTTCAGGTATCTAATTATTGGTTATTGATTTCTGTTGGGAAGGAATTGAGAAGTGTTCACTTTACCGTCAACAGCCCATAGTAGACTTATAACAAAATGTTGAAGCAAACAAATTAAAGAACATTTTACTAACAAAAGCATACTACTCTGTAAGTGAACATTCAAATGGTAGAGATACGATTTAGTTTCTGCATAGATGATTTGGTTTTTGTATAGTTGTCATATGTATATATTGGCTTCTTAACTATATATTTTCACTTGTAATTTGTGAATTGTATTGAACTTGACAACACTTACTTCCCTGAGGATATTATACTCATAAGTGGTATACACAGGTGACTGGGAAATATAAATTAATTAAATAAATACATGTTGATATTTGTTGGCAGGTGTCGCTGCAGTTGTTGGTAGAGAACTCTGTAAATAAGCCTGTATGTGGAGGCTCCATCATCTCTCCCGATTGGGTCGTCACCGCAGCGCACTGCGTGAAAGAGTAACTATTCAACATACATATAATGTTCAAGAATTATGTCTACAAAATGTGATACCAGGAAGTTAAATAAATGAGAATCAAACTTTCAAAACTACACATGTCCATTATGTCTGGAAGCAGTTTTTGGACATACCCGTTTGCGATGCAGATACTTGTCAAAGAAACTAAAGAAAATACAAAAAACATAAAATCAGAGTATGAATTAGTCTACAGGATACATACACAACATAAAATGTCATAAATGTAATTGGGACAAATATAAACAAGGAGAGCCAAATAAAAGTCCGATATTACCAAGTCAGTCAACATAGGTTTGAGACATGCTCTGGCAAAAGGACAGTTTGTTTTTATTTGATTGGATTCCATTTATGGAATTGTATATTGTGTGTGTATCCTATTTACTCAAGTGTAATGTGTTTTTGGTTTCCTAGTCCCTGTAGTTTCACTTGACAGACTTCTGCATAGCAACGGTGTATGTCAATAAACTACAGTCAGCAATGCACTCCCATTGAATAGATCTTTCAATGATCACGTCCACTTCATCCAATTTTACGGGCAAGAGGAAATATATTAAATGTGATTCTGACGAAAATCAAACATGGCAAGTATATCATTGTTCGTCACTTTAACAGCCAACTTATGGTTTCTAATACGAACTGTGTAAATATCACAATCCGTTCATTATTAAAGAACAAGATCGTCATATTAGTTTTCAAAGAATATAATGACATACCTGGTTTTAAGAATAGTAATCTTGTGAGATGCAACATTTCATAGCTCTACGTCTTTCAATAGACAGCAGCTGCTGTGTCCTCGTCACGAATGCACAATACAGTTGGGTGGACATGTGTGGTTCTGAATGAAAACACAACATTTACCCTGATTTTCAAAAGTGACACAATTATTTTTATAATACCTGATTTCATATTAGTGTATAACTCACCAACCTCGTGTGGAAATCAATTTAAGATTAACTTTATGATTTTTATGATTTTGATAGTTAGGTACTCAAATACCGTGTGTGGAGGGCATCAGACCCCCGAGTGCAGGCTTCTGATAGGACGACCGTAGTAATTTATCTGCCTCGAAGGACGACCTGAAATGATGCGTCTCAAGACGACGGACGGGGGAAACGGAAGTATCCCGAGAAAACCAGCCGGTCTGCGGCAACATACGCCACGTAACCTACATGCGAAGAATCGACGTTCGAACCCGGATTTTCTTGGTTGGAGTCGAATGCTCAACGAACTTCTGCCCAAACAACATAGTTGTTTTACGAACCAAGTATGTAGGCCTGTACATCTGTCTTCTTTACTAGTCGTATTAAGCGAGTCTAGAAACATGTTTTAACAGACGTGTCGTATTGCAGTATTTACATTTTGAGATAAACAGCTATCCGAAAAAGGCGTACTTGTCAATGTCAGTGGTCTTCGAATAGACAATTGTAGCAGTGCATCTTTTTTAAAGATCATACTTCGCAATTGTCAGTAATGTATTATTATTTTTTTTTTGTTTTTAGTCATTAATATTTGTGATGGGTTTAAATAGTTTAATCTTTAAACTAATTCTTAAAACTCGCAACAACGCTGTTCAAAAGAAAGGTAGACGACCACATTAAGGTAGTTGCCTGCACAGACTGCTGAAAATAGTGCAGAGTTAACGTAGATATATTTTTTAGAAATCTACTTAACACACGTAGCATGTCTCTTTAGGTTAATACTGCTCATTTCTAATACCGTTACAATAAAGCTAATGTTTTACGAACATTGATGAACGTATAAAATGTTTTAGTAAATGTTTTATGTTTATGTCTACGCAAATATCATAAAACGAAAGTAACTCTGTTTGTTACCTGTTCGTTTCTAAACCTCTGAACCAATCGCAATGTAATTTCACAATGTTGTAGCTTAGTTGCTAACAAGTAGATTGTCCCGTAGATTAAAAGTTGGCTCCTATAGTATTCATCCGATTGTCATGAAAATTTGGTGAGCAGTTGTGTTTGGGTACACAAAGTTTCTGAGAGGAAAATAACTATATTATAGGTGATGAGGTTGTAGCGGCTAAACGGCGCAGGGAGGCATAACGGAGTACATTGTTGTATCAAATTGAAAACCACTCGAACGCTGTCGTGGTCACTAAATAGTTAATTAATACATTCCGTTCAGAACCTTATTGTTTGTTCGAAGTAGTTATTTTTCAAATTTATACATTGAGCTGTAATTTGCTTGATATTGATTCCCTCATTGATGCAGGAACATACAGGTTACAACATGTTGTGACGTAGTTATTTGAGCCGACTTCTTGTTCACTGCAATATGGCGCTGTGGTCTTTGAAGGTTAGAAACACTTGTATGGCTCGTTCGGAATACAGTGAGCATTAAAGATTTAACTTTTGAAAAGAAACACTAGCCATTGATGCATATAATATGACATTAAACACTAGATACATTACTCTTTGTATGGTTGGCAGCGAATTGTCGAGTGTAGTTCCGTTTATTTTCCTCTTTAAACACAAAACTATACTGAAATAAAAACCAAATGATATCGGCATATTTGAGATCAAACAAACTTTTCTTTACCAAACTACACATATTCTTGACGACTGCACATTATCTTGCACGCGCAAACACCAAGTGTCGTGTCCAGAGAGGTTAGACATTATCGTCGTTAGCGGGTACGCGTGGAAAGATACGAACTGGTTGAAAATAGACATTTAGAATGGGTTTTTTTGAGTGCTCACTTAATCCAGAACCGTCTATGCTGATGCATCTCTGAGTAATAAAATCTCTCAGAGATTAATGAACACATTTAGGTAATTACTCATTTACATGGACCAAAGGTTTACTTACGAACTTATATCGCATTGTGATCGGTACATGAACAGGGGCAGCCATACTGTCAAGCTGCTCATGAAAGGCGACTTAAGATCTCCCGTACATTTCAGTAGTTCTTGTGCTGCTCTTTTTAACTTGTCAGCTGCAAGATTTATTAGCTGATTCCTTGACAAATATGTTTCCACAGGTTTCTCCTCACCGAGATGGTTATACGGGCCGGCAGCAGCAGGACAGACTCGGGTGGCCAACTGTACGAAATACAAAACTGGATCATACATCCTGACTACACCAGAAGAGCCGACGACATCGCCCTCATCAAGGTGCCATTTTCACTCTGAGAACAATTATTATCGCTGAAAAAAAAGTACTGTTATAGGAAACAACAATTATGTTAAAAAAGGGACTAAGAATTGAAGCCATTATTGTCACTGTGGTTACCGCAACAACTTGTAGAAAATCTGTAAACGGAAATATTAACTGTTACTGATAAAACAAGGGCCTCATTCATATTTAGCTGCCGGTAATACTTAGATTGGTACTACTACAATATAACTGTAGAAAAAAAAAACACTCGCAATGAAAACTCTACCGTTATTTTGTTAAAGTAAAGAAAACTCTGAGGTTGGGATACTGGTAATATTTGAATTGAGTTGTCATTAGTTAAAAAATTATATTAGCACATGTTTGTTCACAGGTATTATTTTCTAACAAATAACCATTATATGGTTCGTGCGTTATCTGTTAAGCATGTCGTTAACCTACACTCCGTGAATTTACGGAAATGTCTGTTTAATTAACAGAGACATTATTTTGTTATACATAATTTCTTTCATTAATTAAACATATGTAAAACTGTGAAAAGAAACTTAAAAATAATTGTACGCATTATTGTGACTGCATCCTAGAGAAGTCCCAGAAATATGGGAGTTTTATTATGTGGAACAGGCTGCCTTCCGTAAATTAACGGACACTTCTGAGTAGGGTTACCAGACGTCCGGCAAAAGGAGGACATGTCCTCCTTTTTATGGACTTTTTGCATCCGGCCGGAATTTTCTTGATGCTCAAAATGTCCGACTTTTTAGCAGGATGATACATTGCATACATGAAAGGGTCCCAGAGCTCAATTTAATCTGTGTTTCAAACAAAACGATTTTGCTCCTTCTGAGTTTAAATGCTAAAAAAATAACTGAACGTTTATGTTTTAATGCGGTGCTGATTTACGACAAACCATACTTGTTCATTGTGTCTGAAAAAATGTCCAAGAGAAACTTCTTTTAACTCAATGAATTGTACATCAAGCCTGAGTAAGACAATTTTTCAAGTCTCGGAAACTGCAAGATATATTTAGGGCCTGTATTATGACCTCTAGTTACAACTTTAGTTAAATGTTAACTCTCGGTCAGAGTAAAAAAGTGTATTATGACTCGTAGATAATGCTAACTAGAACTCATAGCTACTATTCAAGTTAACTGCCGCTTGATGTGATGGCTACACACTTATCCATTAGTTAAGCTTCGGAAATGGTGACCCTGTCTTGTTTTCGTCGTGATTTTTTTTAGCAGTATTGAAGTTATTGTTTCCGTATTGTGAAATATATGTATATATAGATAGATCAAGAAATGTTTTAGAGTGACACAGATGTTGAATACTTAGAAAATATATTCGTTAATATGCGTAATTTATTTGTGAATTTCGTGTACATTTCGTTTTGCATGTATGTAGTTAAGCTTAATGTTTAATAGCTTACTATACATGTGACTTTTGTCGTTCAGGGAATCGTCGGTCAAATTGCCAGTTATAAATAATTCAGTACTTATGTTATGTTGCAAATGTGCATCACAATCGTAGAACTATGCATGGTCACAGATTTAACATAGCCTAGGCGATTTGTAAGTTCAATGTTCACTAAGGTAGGTTAGGTGTGATATGTGTATACAACAAATAAATTATTTCAGGTAAGAAACCGTGCATTAAAAGTCTCACGAAAGACTTTAGACTAAATGTTTAACCCTCCCATCTTACGAAAATAAAGAGAATCCTAACAAATTCACTCTTAAATTAATGTAATGTGGAGTCAAAATGAGTCGGCAGAAGATGTGATATTAATAAATACCCTCTCCAAACAAGGGAATTAGTGGGAATATTTATTTCACAATTTTCTATATATACTGAAACAGGTATGTATTCGCTATTTATTTATGTCAACGCTAGAATAAAATATGTAAACTTTCATAATACAGGCGGAATGACTTAACTATTAGTTAGCTTAACTAGAAGATAGCTATTCCATACATTTAACTAGAGGTCATAATACAGGCCCTTAATGTGCTAGAACCAAAGGAGAATCATTTATTCGAAATGTCATTGCTTCTCATGCAATCGACATTGTTGTTCAGACAATGTGAAGTCGGCCTATTTCGTGTTTTGGCGTCGCTACAGACGTCAGGAAACATGGATCGAAGAATATATTTCCCGTTCTTATTCGATATTTTTACTGTCCTCCTTTTTAATCAAATGTCCCCCTTTTTTGACATGAATGTCCTCCTTTACTATTCTCAGTGTCTGGTAACCCTTCTTCTAAGGGTTTCTTTTACCAACGATTCTCCATAAAACAACGAAAATTATTATTTTATCAGTGTTACCAAATGTTTGTGAGAGATTGTAGCAAATGTTGTTTAGTACTCCTTAGTAACATACTAAAAAATTCCAGTGGCATTCGATTTCACTTGAAATACTGTCATGTACACCGTAATACATTTTAACGGCAGTGTATAGTTAATTAACGGAAATAGTGTCCGCAAAAATAAAATACGAAAATGTCTGTAGTATGTATACACATTACGGAATCATACATAATATGTCCATAAGTCTGCAGACACTTGCACGGAAAAAATCGTAATTATTTGGGTTAGAGAGAGGTAAATATTACAGATATATTTTAATAACATCACCGGTAAATCTGCGTATCTGTAGAAAAGCAATTGTAGCATTATAGACATGTAAGTATGACTCAGTTCCGTATGATGAAACTGTTTTACGGAAATTTCTGTGTGATTAGGAAATACGTTTCCGTGAATTCACGGAGGTATCCGGTGAAATTTTTACCGGAAATTCTATAAATCGAAGGAGAAATATTTCACAGTGGCGTATTTGAAAGCCTAAAGTTTAGTGCACGTAGTTTTCTTTCTCGAACAAGAAGTTGAACAAGCAGGTGTAAAACTCCTTGTATACTAGCTCCGTGAACAGCAGTAATTGCATGCTTGCTTTAACGTGCCTATACTCCTGGAATTCAGAAATATGAAAGCCTTTTTTGGTGGAGTGGCTATTGAAGTTTGTTTTATACTCTTAAATAAATCATATCACGATAAATTAACGTACGTAAACGTGCAAACTATAAACAAATCAACTTTCATAAGAAGGAGCATGAAAATTAGAACCACCTTTAAACGATTTTAGTTAGACTGTCAGTCACACAATGCAAGTCGCCTTGAACAAGATGACGTACACCTGTTTGTTCAGAATCAATAACGTTGTGGAGGTACCAGGGCGATAAGATGTAACCAGGCACGTTTATTGGAGAGACAGCGTCGCTTTTAAGCATTAGCCAATTAATTGGCGTGTATTTCTATCACAACAGTCTGTTGTCGGCTTTTAAAAAAACCTGGTATATATTTGCTGAAAAGACAGACACGAATTACAGTGTATGACGTGGGGTGGAACATGTAACTATGGAATGTTGAATCGAACCATGCCTATCATCCATGGAATCTTCTCGTCTGGTATATAGTTGCCAATCATAGCTGCAATGATATTCAACAATAACACGGTCCAACCCTCACTATACATCACGTTCTGTGAACTGTAGTACAGAAACGGTGCGTTTTCTAACATATGTTCATATAACAGTTTTTGTTTATCTAAATGTGATGATTGCCTTCCCAAAATATTGATACGCAGTTTTGCAACAAACTGTCAATTAAATCTAGAAATTTGTCAAGTTATTTCCTTAAACGGAATTTCAGTTGATCTGTTGTACGTAACCGTGTCATTTAGGTGGCTACGCCTTTCGACTACAGCGACACAGTAGGACCTGTGACACTGCCTGAGTACAATGAAGAAGTGGCGCCCGGCACATACGGCACCGTCGATGGCTGGGGAAAAACTAATGTAAGTATAGCACATTCCACATACATTGTACCTCACTCCATCCATTATACAGTAGCTATACACTAGCATGACTACAGCGACACAGTAGGCCTGAACACTGCCTGAGTACAATGAAGAAGTGGCGCCCGGCACATACGGCACCGTCGATGGCTGGGGAAAAACTAATGTAAGTATAGCACATTCCACATACACCGTCCTCACTCCTTCCATTATACAGCAGCTATACACTAGCTTAACAGCAGTAACACAGTAGGACCTGTGACACTGCCGTAATAGAATGAGGAAGTAGGGCCTGGCACATACGGCACCGTCACTGTCTGGGGAAAAACTAATGTAAGTATAGCACATTCCACATACTTCGTACATCACTCCCTCCATTACACATTAGTTATACACTGGCTTGACAAAAGTAACATAGTAGGACCTGTGACACTGCCGGAGTACAATGAAGAAGTGGCGCCCGGGACATACTGCACCGCCACTGGCTGGAGAAATCTGATGTAAGCTTAGCACATTCCACATACACCTTACAACCCTTTTTCCATTATACAGTAGCTATACACTAGCTTGACAGTGGCAGCGGTGTTCCTAGGTTCAATTCTCGGCGGGGTCGGTCCCTGGATTTTCGCATGTAGAAATCGTACTGGACGAAGTCGCTGGACGGCGGGTTTTCTCAACCCTTAAAAGTGCTATAGACCTCGATGTTAAGTCTCTCACTCTTTAGATTGACCCACATATTTGAGCTAAGAAACACAACAAATATATTCTTTAACAAAGTAACTACTAGACAGATTTGTAAAGGTGTTATTAATATCCTAAATAAGAGTTTTTATTTGAGAAGCATTTATCGGTGTTTAACTGTGAGGTCTTAGTCTCAGTCGAGGGTGGTATTGAGTGCGTAGGTGATGAACCAATAACAGAATGTAAGGGTTAGGTAATCATGAGTTGTCTCACAGAAAATATAACCCAGATCGCATTAAACGGAAGAAAGTGGTTCGACCTTTGCACCTTGTTTACATCTAATGCAACAATAAGGACACGTTTATATTTTATCAATACGAAATCAACACCATATTCTATGTAGTCCAGGCATTTTAGGTAAAAAAAAAAAAAAAGAAATTAAGAAATAGCTGATTTTTGGTGGAGACCTTCATAATTGGCGCCTGAGTAATATACTAAAAGTCCCCATCAATCCGAAGTGTGCTAACGCCGCCATCTTGAAAAAATGGCGCCCAAAAAAGGTTTTATTTGAATATCTCGGTACTGGCTAAAGTTAGAATAAAATTTTTCAAATAAAAAATTATTAACGTAAACTTTTCTAAAGAAAATGGTACCTTAACATTTTTTCGTATGATTGATAGTTTCGGAGTTACAACGTAAAACACATTTGTACTAATGCCTGTACAGTCGTTTGAGCCTTAAAGTCAGGCAAATAAATATATATATTTGCGTACTGTTTTAATTTCTTATTAATATTTTTACAGGGTTATTAAGATTGTACAAGTCATCCCTTCTCATCACTTCATTAGTGTGGCGGTGGTGGTTGTGAATTGTAAAAGTTCTCCAAGACTCCCAAACCGTTCTTTGAATTATGTTGCTGCTCCATGTCTACGTCTTGTTATCTTCATCGGCGCTCAAGCCGTTACCTTGAACCTCTCTAACCCTAACCCTTGCTTGTAATTGTTACAAAACTGAAATGTAAAGTGAGATAAGAAATTGAAATCATTGTGGTTCTCCAACCAAATAATAGTTATTTTGCTCGTTTCCACACCACCCTTGAGGTAGAGCAATCGGCGCGTTTTTTTAAATGTGGTTTCCCCATTAGGCTTATTCCACTTCGCCGTGAGTGGCTGCAGATTTACAGTGAACATTAACAATCGTGATCGTTCAATATTTCTTCCTGTGGGTATTCAGGTTCGTCAATCTCATCTTCCAATTCCAAGAGTGAAATATTTCTGCATGAAATTCCTTGACAAAAGCCACATAGGTTAGAACATTTCATCCCTGCCTTCTTGCATCCACACTATCTTTCACAACCTTTGGAACAGTTGCAAGATATCGAGTTTAGCAGCTTTTGTGGAGCAGGAGGTTGCAACGTGGTTGTTGGCTCGAGACCCCTTTGTGTTCTGTGCCACCCCCACTGAGTTGGTGTAAGTTGATGACCAATCCATGCTTGTATTTGGTGGTACACCCTGAATGAATGCTGGAGAGAAGCAGCAGTAGTTGGAGGAATACTGGATAACGTAACATCCTTATTGCTATGAGCAACAGTATTCTTGAAACACTCGTATCTGTAACTATCTAATGATACTTCAGATTTGGGTGCTTTATACAGTGTAAGTGTTAAGATTGTGCCTGCTTGACCAATTTCTTCTTTTTATGTATTAACGCCCATGAAAATCATCGCAATCTCTTTCAGTTTTGTAGTCTTCATAAGTAATTTGAACGATGACACTTTGCCTTTGCGAAAAAAAAGCGGATGTCGTATCACAGCCGGAAAATGCATGTAGTAGTAATACACAGTCCTTTAAATTTGGAGAAGATGTTTGCAAAGATTTTGTTGAATAATATAAAGTTTCACTCTGTGCTTTCCCAGGTTTCACAAATAAAATATAGATGTCTGGTGGAGTATGGTGTAACAATAAAACCAATAGGTCTATATCTTCACCCACTACGGAAACTTGTGCATGTTTCTTTTGACAAATGTTCAGAGCAGTCTGAATGATCAGTAAGTCAGCATCCCCAGGAGCTTGTTCAACAGCAATGTTAGATTCTTGAAATAATGTTGAAATCATGGAAATAAAGCGACTCTTATTTTTACTATTTGTTAAAAATAAATCTCGTCCCCCTGTTGCAGTCATGTCTTCTTCAAACACAATTTCAGCACATTTTGGAGTAACATATCTTCTGTTACGCTCAGCTTGTTTTGTACAGTCTACATTCTCACCATAGCCATCAAATACGATAACAATATGTTGTCCATAATGTTTTCTGACATAAGCAAGATAACCTCTAAAAATGTCATGATATATACTTTGTGGGGGCCAGTAAACACGATGTAGAAGAAATCCTCCATCCACGACATACCACATAATTTGTGCAGCGGGAGGTGTAGGACTCACACCCTCAGATCTAAATACATTATAAAGAACAGATTTGCTTGTTTTACGCATGCCTTCATCATCAAACAAAGCCAAGGGTCTTGGAGATAGTTCATATGTGAAAAATTCTTCAAGTTCTGGTTCTTCTTTTGCAATACACAAACACCGCTGAAGGAGAATAGTTGTATTTACAGGGACAATGTCGTCTCTAATCTTTACAGAACAGTTCATGTCAGCTAATGTCTTAACTCTGTTTCTTCTTTTAAGTTTGACTTCATGGAAGTTGCAGCCAATAATTTCTTTAATAGATTTTGTACCTACAGTAAAAGCAGTGTGACAGTTAATAGTTTCATCACCAACTAGTCCTGTCGCGATTGACATGATGTAATCTGTTTCAGGGAAAGGTGGGTGTGCTTCAAACCAGTCCAAAACTTTTACCATGTCTTTGCTGTCTCTTGAGATACGTAAACTCCTCAACTCTGTGTGTTGTTCATTTGAGCTATAATATACAGAAGCATATTCCTCCATACCCGAGCAAATTTCAAATGTTGCAGGCATTCCTAATATCCACTTCTCTACAACACACTCTTCCATACCACGACCTCGAGTAAGTCCACCTCTACTTTTCATCATCCTCATCAGCGTTTGTTCTATTGTTGAATCTGTCCACAAACCAGACCAATATTTCTCTGATCGTCTGATTGTAAAAAATCCTCTCTTTGTAAAACTTTCATATTCTTTTGTAGGCATAAGTTGCTCAAGTCAATACATATCTTGGAGATACAAATGGCAGCTTTTGGTATATTGAGTATGCCCTGCTGCATGAAAGAAAGGTATCATAGACTGAATTGTTTTGAGGTGCAGTTACCAGTCACCGGAACGTTCGGCTTTGATGAACTGTTTTACCAAGTTCACCAAATAAAAATACTGAATCCACAATGCATATGTAGGCCCTTTGCTTTGGATTATGGACAGGTGGTGCTCAAGTTTACTTTTTATACCCGATAATATTGAGTTGTGCTGTATGTCTTCAGAAAGTAGTGGTTTTTCACCAAAATTTTTTAGAAGCTCAATTATGTATTCCTTCTCTTCTGCTGAAATGTCACATTCTCGTAAAATTATAACAACAACAGCTAGTGCACAATAAGGTGTCCTCGAAGATCTCTAGAATAGTTGTGTCCACTTGTCATTTTCTCAGCAACATTAGGAGCATAAATCACACTCCACACTTCTTTCAGGCCACTACCCATCATAATATTTCCAATCGCGCCCATGAATGACATAAGTAAATGGAAGCCACCTAGTCGTACAACAACATTCGATAAATCACGATTACAAGCATTACTACTACTTGTAATAGCACGAGCTTTTGAATACAGTGGCTGATCAAATGTAACAAAGCAAATAGTTTGTTCTGTCTTCTGAATTTCATAAGCAGCAAACTTTAAGACTGTAAACACAGCATCATGACTAGATGGTGGAAGATTAACAAAGGGTAGGCACAAAATGTGAGAAACTTCATAAGGATTTTCTTCCATTAATTTAGTCATGAATCCATTCCAAAATGGGAAATCTGGAACATTAAACATTTTTCCGAACATCCAAAATATATCTAAAGTCGACATCATGGGTTTTCCATCACATCTGTAGTGAGGTTTCAATTCATTCAAATCACATATTACTACGTTTTTCAGTCCTGGACTGCCTGTGTGCTCAAATCTTTTCATTGGTACTCTAATCGGCACCCTACCTTCAAGTAATACTTTTGCAGAGTCTTGTTTCTTCACTCTCGGAAAACTATGGTTTATTGAAACAGCATTTGCAGGTGTGATGCACCTTATTCCTCCCATTCTATGGAATGTGTTCAACCCCTGTAATGTATTCGTATTAAAATCTGCATTGTCAAAGACGAACTGTGAAAATGATTTATCAGAAATTTTTTTGTGGTTCAGCTGCAATAGCAGCAGCTTCGTAATCAACAGTATCGTTATACTGTGCACATAGACCAATATTTGATAACATCTGAATTAGTGTCCTAGACCCAAATTTTCTGTGCAAATATATGGATATACCATGCAAAATCTCCGACAAAAAAGAACGTGGTCTTGTTGCTGCAATGATAGTATGCGCTATTGTTGTACACTTCCTGCTCAATTTCTCCAAGGAAGTACCTTTCTTGTTTTTCATGATTACTTCTTTCAAAAACACATTTAATGTTTCAGGTACAGATTCGGCAGCAGAGTTTTGAATATTGCTCACAGACGGGTAATTATCTACTTCGTAAATGAACGATCGTATGTCTTCTCTTACTATTTTTGCTGCAGTTCTAACTATTCGTAATCTTTCGTTTTCCTCATTGCTCTCTTTGTCATTGTACCAGTTGTGTGTTAAAATTCTATTTCCAAATTACAGAAAGAAACACAGGTTCCAAAATTTTTGTGGCACGAAGTTATAATTCTATCCCCATACCTTTCTTGGAGTTTACTTTTCAACCAAATATATGAATAAGCATTTTCACCCATCATGCCCTGTAGTTCACTTAAACCATACTGACACTCATCATGAGCTTCAATTCTTTCACACAGGCGTAAGAATGCCGCACTTTGCTCTGGTTGATTTGGCCTACCTCGCTCACTTGTCCCTGGAATACAGTGAAGGAAGTCCCTGTAACATGATTGATGATACTTTGCTTCAACTGCAGGTAGACACAGTACACTATTTACACGAGAACCGACACTTTTTGCCCAATCGTCTTTTCTTTGATCGCATACTTCAAGTACACTTTCTCGGAAACGTAGGGTTTGGACAGAAACAACCTTTTGACGTCTTGCTTGTGATTTATTCTTTTCTTCTTCATCACAGCATAATTTGTCACAAAACAAACAATTAACTTTAAACTCAAACTCCCCATCATTTGAACTTCGAAACTTTTTTTTAACAGGTGAAAAGGAATTTCTTAGTGACAATTCTAAGCTTACCTTTGCCGATTTCACTGATCCAACAATGCTGCTTTCCCTGGTGTATTGTTTTCGACATGACTTGTGGACTTCCACATTACAGTTTTTTTCCAGCTGCTTCCACACTTCATCTCCTCTTCTTTTACTGCAGTCCAATAGATTTGAGAGGCCTTTTTCAAAACGCACTGTTTCACCTTCTAAAAGGCTGTTATGACAAATTACGCACAGTTCTTTGTCATCCATTGTTATTTAATGATTTCATAATACTGACTTGCATTAAAAACACGACCGCTAATGACAGCTAAATATAGTTACGAGAATACTACTATTCCTTCACTTTAAACGAGCGAAATGTAAGTATATCCGTACGCCGCGTCGCGCGTGCTGTGTCCGTTACTGTAACTGGTAAACTAAGAATGTGTCACCAGAAACGTCAAGGAAAAAGAAAACCCCCTTCCCCCTCGCTGCGCTGTCGCGACACACCAGGGGTTAACAACGGGACTGCTGTGACTCATCTTACAACTTGACAAAACTGAACACCAGGCGAAGGAAAGAAAGTATTGTTTTGGACGCGGGGAAATAATTATATCGTCACTTGCAAACAATCCACAATAAATACAGATGTTTGAAAAAAGGATCACAAACTGGCTGTACATAAGCTTATAAGTGCCTAAATGTGTAAGAATGGTTGCAGACCAAGTCGCTAGTCGGTGAGTCTACTTAAGGCTCTCCCATTTCTCCCGCCTTTGTGTAATTGTAAAATCCTACTAAGTGTATAACTATCGTATTCCAGAAGAGCTGTGATTAAACATCTGTGTTAAAAAGTTAAAAACGTATGCTTCAAAATTTATAGCTTCTTTTACCTTTCTACAAGGCCTTCAGATGAGGCTGTGATTACTGTAGAACATATTTGCACCATAGCACCGAAACTATGAGTCTCACAAAAAACACAATTTGCCATTTTTATAGGTAATTTTATGTGTATTAATTTTTATTTGACACTTTTTGCTCTAACTTTAGCCAGTACCGAGATATTCAAATAAAACCTTTTTTGCGCGCCAATTTTCCAAGATGACGGCGTTAGCACACCTCGGATCAACGGGGACTTTTAGTATATTATTCAGGCACCAATTGTGAACGTCTCCACCAAATATCAGCTTTTTTGTAATTTCTTTTTTATTGATACCAATTTTTTTCTAAAATGCCTGGACTAATATGGTGTTAGAGCAAATCTACGATGACTCTCTAGCTTATTAGATGTACTGTAGTGATACAAGCAATGTAGTGGTATTTAAAAGTCTCTCGGATATGCCTATATACCATGAAATCATACACAAACATCATTCGAAACCACAGACCATACATCATACATACTAGTTTAAGGTGGCCGTCTGTCCAGGCCACAGAGCGAAGTGCAGAACTTCGGCCATCAGCAGATTATTCGAAAACTGGTCATTGAACATGAGTTATGCCTGCTTAGTAATAGCATTTAACGAACATTACATGTGTGTTTTTCCATTCCAATTCGCCACTATTCATTGAAGTATATTTTCTACCTGATGAACATGGCGAAAATGAGTGTTTTGCAGTCTTTTTAGTTATGAAAATCTTGACACAGAATCTTTTAACAGGCATAGGCGTGTACAATATACCTTTGTCTTTATTAATATGTCATAAAATGTGTTGTCTCGTCCTTACCGCTTCCGCACTTCTAGGTCTGGAACGAGCAAAATATATTTATCCAGACTGTCACCTTAAGTCTGCAGCTATACGACGTTCGATTGAGGTCATGTTTCGAGGTTGTTTGTTGTTTTGTAATGTGGGTAGACTAACGTGACTCAACATTACTCTCTGGGATACTGAGGAAGGTGGAACATCGGTTATACTTTGGACTCGTGTCCAGGAGGAACTGGATTCCATATCCGGTTCCGGCAATCCTGATTTCGGTTCTCCTTGGTTTTCCCGAAAATCCTTCCAACTAAATGCTAGGATAGTTCCTTGACAAAGGCCATGACCAATCCCTATTGTACCTTCTGTCCTTGTGTAAAGTTGCGAGCGAACCGTCTCAATAACCTTGGTGTCGACGAGTCCGCTGAATAAATAACGACAATATTCTGCAACGAAATGTAAATTCAAATAAAAAAATAAATAATAAACCACCCTATCGGATTCGAGGATTTCCTAAACCTTTCTTAGTTTTGTAAGTTATTATTGCAATTTCAGTTACTTTGCAGCAGTTGTGCTCGAAGATAAAGACATATGTTTAAAACCAAGATATGTGTTAGTAACATCAATTACCTTACACACACATATATGTGAGTATACAGGGTGAGGATGCTAACTGTTTAAAGCTCCCCGCAGCGACACTGGGGACTCCGAGACAAGTGATTCGACATAGGACATGTAGGGTCCAAACGGACGGGAAAGGCCCGAAAATTCGCCTTCAAGTTTCCATGACGTCACATCCGGTGTGTCCGCATCAGGCGCGTACGAACGAGTATTCAAAGGAGTTCCTTCCATCCAACCTGTCTCTGTGGCTCAGTGTCTGCGTCAGAACCTTGTAAACTTGCGGTCCGAGGTTCGTGTCCCAGTGTCGACAATTTGTTGTCAACGTTACTTTTTGCAATTTTAACTTACTTCAACTGTTATTTCTTTGTAACGCTTTGCTGCATAATTTATTTTATTTTGTTTTAGCTGTGTTCTACATTTTTTGTTTACAGCCCCATTAGTTTGTATTTGTTTTCGCATGTTCGATAAAGTTGTTAGCAAAGACGAGCTGTTGGCTCGGTGTGCACTTTTGCGGACAAGTTTGTATCAATTGTTCTCTATCATGAAGCTTACGGGGACATTGTTATGATATTTTAAACAAGGAATCACCGAACCGGTACAAAGTACATCTTTTTAATTAATCAGTCCTAATAATGTACATAATGGGTGCAATAACTCATTAAGACAACAGTCACTTTCCTAACAAGGAATTGCTTGTAAGTTAACGTGTCAAATGACGCAGAATTACGACAAACACTTCATTGTTTACAATAACGAAGAAGAAAAAAAACCTGGCCGTCTCGCATAAGATTAGAGATTGGTTGGACAGGGTCGACACCGAAGCACTGGTGAACGGGACAACTGTGTTGACGGCGTGGTCTGCCCATTGACGGCTGGTAAACTCACAACTGTGTGTGGCTATGGGAGGTCGCAGCGAAAAAGCTGGCCTCGTGTTTTGTTTCTGTCATCGCTGTTAAGAAAGGTGCTGTGTGATAAAGGACCCTGAAGATGAACAGGTTCACATTTATCGAAATGGCAGATATGTTTCTGTGTTTTGGTGAGGCCCGTTCAAATGCAAATGCAGCAAGACACCTGTACTCACAACGATTTCCTGGGCGTGTTTGTCCAAGCCATGTTTACTTTTCTACAGTGGATCGTAGACTTCGAGAAAATGGGTCTTTTGAAGTAAGTACATACTGTGTTGATACTGATTTCAAATGCTGCGTTAGTCACCGATAAAATTAATTAGGACGATTGTTTTAGGTTCGTCAAGAACGAGCGGCTCGGCGGCATGCCCAGAACAGGATCGAAGACTCTGTTTTAGAGTCCGTTGACAATGACCCTGGTACCAGTACCAGTCGCGTTGCCGGACAATTAGGCGTTGATCAAAAGACAGTTTGGAATGTATTGCATCAGTATGGGTTCCACGCGTACCACAAAACAAAAGTACAAAAGCTTCACAGACAGGATTATCCGTTAAGACGTGCATTTTGTGAGCGATACCTGGACGAATGCCGTCAGAATCCCGAGTTTCCGTCTTTGGTGTTCTTTTCGGATGAGGCAACATTCAATGAGGATGGAATATTTAACTCCAAAAATAATACCTGTTGGGCTGTCGAAAATCCCCATGAGAGCTACGAACGCGGCCGGCAAGAAAAATTCAAGGTCAACGTATGGGCAGGCATTGTAGGGGACTATCTGATAGGACCATACATTATACCAGAAAGACTAAATGCTGATAATTATCTGATCTTTCTGAGAGATGTGTTACCGGAGCTTTTGGAAGAGGTTCCCATCCAAGTTCGGCGAAACATGTGGCCGCAACATGACGGTGCGCCGGCAC
>PNEQ01053122.1:0-29959 GCA_003012365.1 Medauroidea extradentata
GTAGTTTGAGCGGGTTATAACACGAGTGACGGTGAGAGGGGAAAGTAGGGGGGAAATCATCACATTACTAACAGCCAATTAAATTAAAGGAATAGGTAATGGTGGGGGGAGGAGGGATAAGTTAATATATACATGTAAAAAGTGGTGGGGGCGTCAGTGTGTCGATGGAGCTCGTCCGGGTAAGACGTGTCGTTAGTTGATTAAATTGAATAATTTTATATAAAAAGTTTTTTTATTAAATAGTTTTTATTAAAATGTTTTTTACTAAAAAGTTTTTGATAAAAAGTTTTTTATAAAAAATTATATTTATTAAATATGTGCGGGGTTATAATGGAATCCGAAATCGAAAATTTTTTGTAAGAAACACCAAGATGGCGGCCGGAAACAATATGGTGACCGGAAACAAAATGGAGGAAATTTTTTTTTCGGAATTTTTAGAAATTTTGGATTTTTTTGAAAATTTTGCATTTTTTGAAATTTTTTTGAAATTTTCGAAATTTTTGAAAATTTTGGTAATATGACACTCAAGGTCAAGGTTAAAGGATAAGGTCAAGGTTAAAGGTCAAGGTTAAAGGTCAAGGTTAAAGGTCAAGGTCATCCAACATGGCGGCCGGGGACGTGACGTCACAACATGGCGGGGGGCACCACACTCGGGCGGGCACCACACTCCGGCTCCTGTCCTGGAAACCCCATAATCATACTACTGATGTATTTGACGGCATCGCTTGTGAGAAATAGACTGATATTCAATATTACTTTTGCATGGAACGACTTTTAGGTGTGAACTGCATGTAATTGTGCAAGACGTATTTCAACATGTCATCTGAACAATCGCTGCGCGACAATCCCAGTTTGTTTGTCCTGTTTTGTATGTAATACTTCAATTTAATTAATGTGTACGACGATCATGTTAACACAGACGTGACTTTTGCTGAATTAAAATACATGTGTTCTTTGTGCTGTTTAGACAAGTTTGTATTTCTAGTGTTGGCAACAATTTTGTCTTTGTATAATGGAAGGAATCGACGTAGCTTCGATCAATTGATTGTCGCTCATCGAGAATGAATTACAGGATATCGAAATTCGGTCAGAGCAGTCTTAAGGAACGCAATGGAAAAGACGACGATAGGGATTGTAAATAATGTGGAATGACGGGACTTGTGATGCTGATGGAACAGTACTTTGTAATGTTGGAGAATCCGAAAATGCGCAGGATGCAGCTACGATATATTACATTCAAGAATTACACAGCGAGATTTGTAAAACCCTTCAGATGTTACTTAAAGAACAAAACAAATTGATAGGAAAATACATTTCGCAATTGGGAGTGAAGATGGAAAATTTAATTATTTCAGATAGTTCGTAAGTAGATGTCAATGAACGAATGATTTAATGGAGTACAACGAGAGAGCAGTGACATACTCAAATTTGTGGCAGTGCAAACTTGTGACAATTTAAAACAACAATAGAGTGCAATTAATTAAGTCAATAACTCCATTGATCGGCTGATTTTCAAGACTGATGTAGATACACTAAGGGGCCTACGAAATGACTTAATTAAACATCTCGAAGTGAGTATTTCATAAATGCAAAAATAAAAGTAAGCTGCTGGAGCAGTTTTCGTCAGTACAATGTCGGACATCGCCAGTGACACATAATGTGATAAGGGCTATTCGCTCGAAATATTTGCTTGCTATAAGCGCCAGACTTATACAAGAACAAATAAACTCAGATATTATTAGATCAATCAACAGCCATCTCGATATACTGAGGAAACTCGAAGAAGCTCCTGTAGTTATAAATAGTGAAGTAGGAAATGTTAATATGAAGAGTGATATTGAAGATAGCAGTATGAAGATGCGTAAACGTGATGATAAAGATGCAGTTAATATATGTGATGAAGTACTGGATTTGGACTTGGTTCACAAAAAAAAAATCTCAAAGGCGAGGACTCGAACCCAACGCTCCAGTTCGTCGATACCTTAGATCGTACAAGTCACGCTATTATGATACAACATATGGTGTGTATAGAAACAATGGCAAATAGTTTCTGTACCAAGGATATAAAGTACTTGCCTAGCGATGTAATTCAAGACCAAGGTAATGCCACGCATGGTACCCCAGGTATTTACGAGGTAAAATCTGGTGATACTTCACAGCTTATTATACATACAATTGGCTCGAAATTTTCCCTAAACTAGTTTGTGAGTATAATGCAACTATTCACACATCCAAGCCCTGAAACCAGAACATGTTAAGAGCAACACCTAGCTTCGTACTGATTGCCCCAAATTGGAAGAAAAAGAGCCTCCCGCAAGCCTAAAGGTAAACGTGGCGACATGTTGCAAATCTCCAAACAAGTAGGGGTGTTCGAAAAAGGATTCACCATAAATTGCAGCCCAGAACTATTCTGCGTGACTCATGTACGTGAATCGGAACCGAGAGAGAATGTATTAACACGAAGATATCGACAAAGTACCAATTCTTGGCGGATTACACAAAAAAAGAAATCCAACCTACCAATTAACCCGATACGCATTTGTTGGAGAAGTTCCTGAGACAACGAAATGGACGGTCATATTTCAAATAGTCGGGTTTCCCAGCTCGCTACAATTCATGGGTTGCAAATAAAGAAATCAAGAAATTACATAAAGGAACATTGTATATGTTCTTCCACTCCAGACGATGGGATGCAATTGTGCGTCCTAATGACGAGCAATCTGCTGGCTTTGTCGACCACTTTGGCCACGAGGACGAATCTTTCGCCCATGTTTGCCACCACTTCAGCCATGTTTGCAACTGCCTCGGTCGTGAGGACGAGCAGGTAGCCCATACTCGCAGACTCTTTATAAATGTTCGTCAGCAGTTCGTCCATTTTCACCACGACATCGGCCATGTTCGCGTCTTCTTGGATTATGTTCGCCGCTGCTTCAGCCACGGCGACGAGCTTTTCCTCCCATGTTCGCAACCGCTTTGGCCACGACGACGACATGTTCACCCATGTTCGTAACCGTTTTGGCCACGACGACGACCTGTTCGCCCATGTTCGCAACCGCTTTGGCTACGACGACGACCTGTTCGCCCATGTTCGTAACCAATTCGGCTTCGCCTGGTACATCATCGAGTATGCTGGCAACATGTATAGCTGAAACGTCGAATCGTAGGTACCGCTTCTGCTACGAGGGCTTTGTGTTCAAAATGAGTGAACAAAAGAATGGCTTTTTGATGTAAAAAACACTATTACTGTTCGGTGCTTCAGTAATACGGACGAGGCGATTTAAAATTCGAATTATTGTTTTCTCAAGAGGCTACTATGTGTTTATTTGTGTAGTAGAATGCAGATCATATATTGTAAATATAATTCGATTTTATGAAAATATATTCGTAATTCTAACTACTCTTGTGTTTAAAGGGATTAAATAAACATTGAAATACCGTTGGTTCATCACATACATTTTACATTAATTGTGCAAAAACGCATAGATAGGACGGAAAATAATCTTGTCTGAACCTAGCATACCTGATACAGAATGGAGGCTGGTCTTGAGATGTGGGATTGCATAGTTGTGCAAAGGGAAATCCGTATATATGCATATGTAATGCAGAAGGTGAGGTACAGGGTGGGTTTTGTTCCGGTATGCTTCGACAGAACCATCAGTGATTGAAGGTAGTAGAGGGGGAGGGTGGTAATTGGCGAGGAAGGGGTGGTGGCAGAGGTGAATACGGCGTCGGGGCATTGTATATATATTCAATGGTCGGGGGGTTGGTGGTAGATGGTGGGAGAGCGGAGGTGGGAAATAGTGTGTGGTGATGGGTTGGGAAAGAAAAGGGAGGGGAGTAAGTGGGTTTAACATATGTTTGTATAATGTGGTGGTGTGAGTCAGAGTGTCTTTAGAGCTCGTCTAGGTAAGACATTTAGGATTTCTTGCTAGTTTTTTATATGAAACGATATTTATGAAACTTATTTATGTGAAAATCGTTTTTATTACAATTTATTTAGTAAATATGTGCGGAGTTTAGTTGGAATGCGTAATCAAAATATTTTCGGAAGACTCGAGAAAATATCAAAATGGCGGCCAAAAATATGGCGACAGGAAACAAAATTGTAGTGGTGTAATAATTATTATTCAAAATTTTTTTTCGGGATTTTTTCTGTAATTTTAATTCTTCGAACTTTCTTGAAGTTTTTGAAATTTTCTGAATTTTTTTGGAAATTTTTGGAAATTTTAGAAATTATTAGAAAATTTGAAAATGTTTTGAAATTTAACATTTGGTGACCTTGATGTAAACGTCAAGGTTAAGGTAAGAGGTCACTGTCATCCAACATGGTAGCCGGGGTCGTGACGTCACAACATTGCAGTTCGGAACTCATGGCACCTCACTCCAACTTCTTGTGCCAAAGCCGGTATTAAGTCCTATGTAAGCTGGCAGAAAAATTAGCTACAATCATGGGATGAATTAAACTGCTGCTTATTTTTAAAACTATGTATTTGTTTATACATGTTCCAAATTCTGTATATAGGTTTTAATGTTCTTTGGATGCTTCAGCTCAGTGTTTTTAAAGCAAATTTAGACAAAATTTTTGTTAAGTATCTAGTGTATTTTGACGTTAATTGGCCCATATCTGTTTTAATGGCTTTCCGTGCTCACGCAATTTAGGCTGCATTCTGATGTATTGGTCACGAAATAGTTGTTCCTGTACTTAACGTCTATCAGCAATACTTGGTGAGATGTAGAGTAGATTATGTATTTTGACGCTGTCAGTAATAAATTTCTCCAAGTCGGAATTCTGGCCGTCCAACCTGTCCTGCTTAACTCTAAGCAACTAGTTGTATACCCTCTCAGGAGATTGGCGGAAATTCTGTAGATTCAGTGTATTTGACGTAGTGAAAACTGGCGTTACCTAAAATGATTTCTAAAACAATGAACTTTTTTTATCATGTTGCAATGTACAACATTGGAAACACCAGTATTTTAAATATTTTTTTTTATAAAATTTACATAAAGTGTTTTCAAAGGGAATGTAATGGTGAAAAAATCTCTGTTATTTTTCCACGTATGGTTTTCTTCTCCAAAGGAACCAAAAATACTTGCTATTTGCTGAAATTCTGTACGTGTTATTGTTGTTTGAGCAGTAAAAGTTTAATTGTTTCTATGTTTATTATTTTCTCCACTTTTCAGTGTTAAATTTTAATTTTTGTTTAATGTTACCTAAGTAAAATATTTTGTGACTAAATTTTGTTCAACGATTTGTGGCGGTTTATTAAAAGGGGGCTCGGCGTTTTCTCTGACCTTGTTAAGGGGCATTAATCAGAAATATTTTGTGTTATTGTTGGAGCTCAGTATTCCCTTAACTGGAAGTCTTGATTTTTCAGGGTTGCCCTTCTGGTGCTCCCAGTGGTGGGCACAGCTTGGGCTCACAGTGTCTGATCAAAGTTCATGCATTTGTTTTCTCCACAGTGCCACTGTTATTGTGTTATATGTATAAATACATCTATAGAGCTAATGTGCAATTCGTATCCAATATATTTCACTCTTACATGTAAACTACCAGACACGCTAAACAGCCACAATAAAAGCGAGTGATGAATCGTATAACGGACGCCTTTTATTGGCAATGTTTCTCCTCTGACATTGCAGAGGCCGTAAGTAAGTAAAACGTGCATATTTCAAGTCGGGTAGTACCGGCAAAAACGTCAGCCGAAGGGCCATAGGGACAATATTCTGTCCCACCTGTCTCTCTCTTGCTCTCCCTGTGCTGCGCCACTGCAGCGAGCGGCATGATTTACTCTCTACTCGCTTAGTCTCGTGTTTCGCCTGCGTATAAAACACATGGAGGATTTAAAGGCGCCCAGGTCTTGAACGGTCGTCCACGCAGCTTGATTTACGCTCGCATGAATCACCGCGCACCTTCGGAAACAACGACAACGGCCGAGCGTCTCATTCCCGGCATTAATTCCCAGCATTCGTCCATGTTAATTGCTTTCTGCCACGGCTGGCCGGCCGCGCTGCCTCCGGCGACGCAGGCGAGGCTAAGAAAAGATGTGGGAGGGGGGTGGTTGCGGGCAGCGGTAACTCTTGCCCTTAATTACCCGAGGAGAGGGCACTTGAAAGGCCTTGGGTAGGACAAAGGCGACAAGTAAAAGACCTGGACAGTCGCGGTCAAGATGTTTGCATTTCCCGTAACGTGCTCCATGTTTGGTCTGTAATAGGGCTCAGGATGCTGGGTACGAAAACTATTATGGTTTTTTTATTTACCAAATATTGTGTGTGTGTGCGTGCGAGTTGGTGTGTGAGGGTGCGTGTGAGAGAATGTGTATGAGGGAATGTGGGCGAGGGAGTGTGGAATGTAGATGTATGTGCACAACCAGTAAAAGCTAATATAATCACAGACAATTAATAACTCACTTTAAAAGTAAAAATACACGGAGCCATGTCAGACTTCCTTGGTCAACCAAAGAGAATTATTTTATGTAAAGAAAGAAACTATCAAATTTAGATAAAACTAAAAAAAAGGTAGAAAAAAGGGAAAAATTATTAATTTTGATAAACATGAAACACTTTATCTGTGTAACACTATAACTAAAGTAGCCTATATTAATGGCTTAACTTTAACTGTATAATATTTAATACCTAAGAGTAGAATAATTTTACACTTTATGTGAACGCAATACAGTTAAATTACGATTTGACTTCCGATTAGTCTTAAAAAATGTAACATACTACAAAAACTAATGTGTGTTGCTGAAAATACGCCGTCGCTTAAGAATTTACTGAGACTCAGAAAACCTCATATTGTTGACGTATGTGCTAGAAGAAGGGAATAGATGCCAGTTCCCGAAAATGCGCTTATGTTATCGTCGAAGAGAACCTACTTTTACAGCGTCATTTGGCTCATTTACGTTGGTGCAAGTTTTCCCCACACAGTTCTGGGATATCTCACTACATGGAAGTCCATGTCGTCTACACTTGCAGTTTCGTGAGCATGGATCATACGTGGAAATTTTACAAGCACACCGAATAACGTTCAGTCAAGTATCTGGTGCTGGGCCAATATCTGTTGAAAATGGAATAAGTTCTCCGCCCACATTTTCCCAACCAAACTGTGTTGCATCTGCTATGTTCTCTTATAATACCTTCCAAATTATGCACTGAAAATGTACACGAAGGAGATGGTACCTTGCAGCATTTGAATGGTTGGGTGCAAGAACCAGGTAGCTTCACTTTTTGTCAATATACGTTTTATAACGAAACAATAATGAAAAAAAAATTGACACATTTTTTGGCGTAATAACGATGTAGCTCCATCGCTTTAGCAGGTTCCAACAAGGAGAGAGGAGCTACCTGTTAAAGTAACAGCGGCAATCTTGTTGCAATAACATCGCAGCTCCTGGAGCTACCTGGATGCTGCACTCATGAAGTTCATGTATCTGTCACATGCAACGCTTCTGTTTAGTCACACACTAGATAGCACTACTTGTAACATGTTACAACATATGTACGACATTTCAATAGGATTCTTTATCTGTTCTCTCTTTTTTAGTTAGACGTATTATTTTTCGCTGTGATTTTCCTTTCCTATCTCATTGTATTATGTTATTTGTGGCCAAATGTTGTTTACAAGCAGTTTGCCTTTCAGTAGATTGTTTTCTGATTTGATAATAAAATGCGTGACACGTCATTGTTTGAATATTCTAGCGATGAATTTGTGCCTAACTCAGATGAATTTAGTTCAGACAGTAATACATCTGTTAGTGTGAGTATAAAAACATCAAGAGAACCGGTTACTGTTCCATTGCCTCGTGCAATAACTGAAGCTACAAAAGGAAAACGAAAATGGTGGCGCCCTAACCAATGGAAGTGGAATATCAACAAACGAAAGCGTGCAAAAGGGGAAAGTTATGTAAGTACAGCAAATAAAAGTGTTCCAGCTAGGGTTACGGGACGTCCATGTAAATGCATACACAGATGTTTTGAGAAGTTAAGTGATGATGAAAAGTCAAAAATATTATAATCATTTAATAAGTTAGCTGACAAAGAGAAACAAGATTTCTATCCATGCGGGTTAGTAACAGTTCGATCCATTGCACGCAGACGAAAGAAATCAGGTGGAGGGAAACCAAGAGAGCATACGTAAATGTATAAAATTAAGGATGGCGAAAATGAAACACGCGTTTGCAAAAAGGCATTTGTGTCTCTTCATGGAATAACATGCAGTAGAATAGAACGTCTTTGTAGTCACATAGCTATCAACGTTACCGCACCTACGGATAAAAGAGGTCAAAAGAGGTCATCACAATACAAGACCAAATAAACTTGCAGTTGACTGTGTTAATGCAGTAATGGCACACATACGCAGCTTCCCAAAACAATCTTCTCCCTACAGCAGGACAGACAACCAGAAAAGATACTATATTTCCTCAGAATTAAGTACTGTTAAAATGTATAGGTTATTTTTGAAGAAGCAGGAAACAACAACAATGGAGCAATATTCCACTAGCAATCAGACTGAAGCATGTAGCTCGACTAGTATTCCCACCAATGAAAACTCTATGCCCAAATCTGTCAAACCGATAGTATCGTATGGCACGTACAGAAAAATATTTTTAGATAATTTTAATTTGTCTTTTGGAACTCCAAGAACAGACACGTGTCAGAAATGTGACAAAATAGAAAGAAAAAAATGAAAGCTTCCCTTTCCAATGAATAAAAAAATAGGCTAGAATCTGAAAAGGCCGTGCATTTAAGAAAAACCGAATGGTTTTACAAGGATTTAAAAGATAAAATACATGTTGCTAAAACAGATGTCTCTGTAGAAACGCTGACTTTTGATTGCCAACAAAACCTTCCTCTTCCCATGGCGCCTTCACAAGATGTTTTTTATAAGATACAGCTATGGGTGTTTTCATTCTGCATATACTCTGCAAAAACAGGAAAGAGTTTCTTCTACCTGTATGATGAAACTTCAGGAAAAAAAAGTCGCCAAATGAAGTAGTATCTTGCCTTCATGAATTTTTTGCAAAATACAATCACACCTAATGTCAAGACGCTGTAACTATTTTGTGACAACTGTGGTGCACAAAATAAAAATATTGTGCTAGTTCAGTTTTTCAATGCTCTAGTAAAAACTGGACATTTTGTGAAAATAGTAAAACGGTTTCCAGAGCCCGGTCACAGTTATCTGCCGTGTGACCGAAGTTTTGGTGTAGTAGAGAAAGAAAAACGTAAAAGAGAGAGACTGTATGTACCTGGTGATTATGTACCGCTCATATCCAGTGCGAACTCTAAGTTTCAAGTTAAAATGGTGAATCGTGAAGATTTTCTAGACTGTAAAAGCGCATTTTCACAGTCTTTCAGAAAGAAGGTTGTAAGCGACAGCCGTGGCCAATTTACGATCTCAAAATATCGAGTGTTTATTCACAGCAGGGAGTAAAGTCCAGTGCTCACTAACGAGTTCACAGATATACACAGACACATTTCTTTTGTTGAAAGTGAATGTTGTGCCTGCTTTTCCAAGCCAGAACGAGCAAGCTCACTGTAGACCATTGCCACTGAAGGCTGGCAAACTGCGTGACGTGTTGCAGCTTGCAGAGAGCTACGTTCCTCCTAGCGACAAGTGGTTCTACAACAGTCTACCAAGGCAAGGCAGCAACAATGGGAGTACGTCAGCCAGCGAGTAATGATTTTAGTTCTGCAGCTCAACCATTCTGGTTTATAAACCTGTGCCTACACTTCCGTAATGTATTAGGTATGGTGTAAACATGCATTGCTTTGACTTTCTGTAGCATTTTTGTGCTGTGTAGTAACACAAATTTTGTAATATTGTTATGCAACACTTTAAGTTAAATTTGAAAGAAAAACGCTGTGTAAACCAATAAGATAATGGAATATTCATAAAACTATTTAAATTCTTAAGATTTTAAATAATATTGTAAAGACAAACATATTGCCTGCTATAATGTATGATATTACATTTAATGATTTAAGTAAAATAACTTTCTTCAAGTTAAATATCCTATAAAAATACTACTATTTACCTGTGTTGTCATGATAACTTAAACCATGCTTTCGTATTTATTTGCGAACATTTTTGGGTGAGTAAAACTAGCGATTTAAGCTAATGTTAAAAGTTTACGAAATTGATTAAAATAGTGATTTTATGCATGAAACAGGAGGCTCCCAAATCTTTTTACGTTTTTAGAAAAGTATACTTAAACAGGGAAACTACTAGTTTTATTTCATAAATTTTCATAATTTACTGTGTCCATACAAATAAAAGAAAATACCTATCTTGTAAAACAGGGGCTCTGCTTACAAACAGAAACAAAGTATTTATTTATTTTATTTCCCAAAGCATTAAGAACTTTAACATTAACAAAGTTGGGATTGCATTTTAAACAGAAACAAATTCTTATTAATATTTCTGATTTTCTAAACTCTCATAAGTAAAATATTGATATGCTTTAAAATGTAATATAGCTAATAATGGAATGTCGATAGCTAATTTGTTGCTTAGAGTTATTTCCAAAGTAAAATGTTCAATATTGATTATATTTTGAAATAGTATGCCACCAAAACAACTTAAATACTTTGTCAATATGTTTTATAAGAGTTGCATCATTTCTTGTGTTAATTAAATGATGATGTAATTATTAAATACATATAAATAACAAAAAAGAGAACTCGATGCAAAAAACTGGTATCTCCAAAATAGTTATTTAATTTTTAAAATACAAACTACAGTAAAACGACAATTTTTATGTGATAACATATTAAAAAAAACTATCTTCTTAAGTTTTACACCCAAACACAAACCGACTAACTTCAGATGAATTTTACAATCAGTTTTTTTCACTTCCTGAAAACTTGGTAAAAGTGGAACCACCTGGTTCTTGCACCCAGTCCTTTATTTTCTGTTGGTGGCAGACGAGCGATGTCAAATTCGTTGCTTACAACACATATTTTCTTTAGGTATAGTTTGTATCGTAATGAATTCAGAGCATCATTCATTGGATCTCCTCCGTACGTGATACTAATATCATAAGACTTGTTGCAATAATGTCTTCGTTACTTATGTTCATGGACCCAAACTTGAAACACTCGAACAGCAATTCATAACCGCACAGTTTGCGGAAAACTACAGATTTTCTTTTACTAAACAGCGAACTTGTAATATAAAATCCTGTTTAAGAATGAACAAAAATAAGTATTTGACAAGCTGCGTTACCTCTCTCATTTGGAGAATTTTTCGTACTTTCCATTTTGCTTCACACCTTACATTGTAATATCATGACTTGCATGATGCAACAGCATCATTAAAACGTCTGTGTCATCGGCCACCACAGTCACTTGTTTGGATCTTGACAAATCCAGTGCAGTTCTAACAATCACTGTGACGGCATCCGAAATGCCATCCATGTATTACATGATGGCCTTCTTTAATCAGCTGTTTTCCTAACAAATTAATAAATCTCTGTTTGTTTTGCTTACTTCCGAAAAATTCGACTTTAATTGTCGCCACTGGTGTATGACTTTCAAAGTGCATGGTAACCGATGACAGTTTCATTCGCCGACTGTGTTCCGTGTCCTTGATGCTCGATGTTGTATAGCTATCAAAGACAACAGTTGCTTTCCCATAAATTCTTTCAATGTGATTTTGGTGAATAAGTTTCTGCTGGAGGCCATACAACCACGTGGGTACCGCACCACCATCGAGAACATGGTATGTGTCGTCATGAATGCTTAAGGCATTGTCGGATATGACTCCATCTAGGTTCCTTGCAAAGGCATATTTGTCAGTTTTTCTGATGCGTTCCTTTTCTGGGTCAAACAGAGCAGGTTAAAAAGTACAAAGTTGCTAACTGAGGTACTCTTCACATTTTTCTGTATTAGGATTTAATGACAAACAAATCAACATCATCTGTGTCATGAGTCTCGGATTCGCATGGGATGTCTTTCCAGCAAGAGTCACCCCTTTCTATAGAACTTTAATTTTCACAGCTTGTCCACATTTCTTCATCTTTACGTCTTGTAATGTCTTTCCAGTCATTTGCAATAGTATTGTTTAGCCTATAGTGTCAGGATCGTCAACAGTCACTTTTCTTTCTACACCCGACATACCAGTAGCTGTGTTGCACAAATAAGAAAACTCGGGGTTGAATGGGCTGTGAGTTGAAAAAAACTGCATAATTTTTCTTACATCTTGCAGATCCCTACATTGTCTAGCAGTTGACAATTCGACATGCATTTGGCTATCAAAATATCGACTCTTAGTAAGTAAACATATTGCCATACAGACCACACTGCACGTTGAATGACTTAACACCCATGATGCTGTTTGGCTCTCCGTCATACATCCACCATTAGTTATCCCAGATCTTTCCTTCGTTGATTTCATGAGGGTCTGTTCAGTAACCATTTTAGTCCATACACCTCCCCACATTCTATCGTGTCGTCTTAAAGTGAAAAATCCTTTGGTGAACATTACATGCACCTGTGGGTACTTCTTCTCTAATTCTCTCATGTGCTGAATCTAAACTCTTGCGTACTTGGCATAATTGTTGTGACCAGAGCTAGCAAAAAAGGTAACATATTTTCGACAACACTTAGATGCATCTCAAAATTCCCTGTCCTGTCAGACCAAATAAATGCCTTTGCAATGTCAGACATCTTCAAATATAAAATCCACGGCTTTGCTGTTCGACTTTCTTTACTTAGTAAAATATTTAGTTTTTCCAGTCTTTCGATGACTTTTAAGTGCGTCAGTGGTTGACATAGCTTTTTGAAAAAATCCATCAAACAGCCTGATTAAAGCACTTAATTTCTGCTGACTTTCGTCTGTGACATCCATGCCATCAGCGCCTGCCATACACTCAACTTCTCTGTTTGTGTTGAATTCCAAAACATCTGCTATAAGTAATGCTACAAGCGCCGCATGAATTAAGTAGTGACCTCGAAAAGAACGTGAGAATGCTTTTCCTGACATTAAATGGGGTATAGTGTTATCAGCATATACCTCTTGTAGAACTTCTTCAATGCCTGAACAAGCCACCAATTCCCCAATAGATCCCAGGAACGACGTTAATTTATGAAAACCATCTAAACGAACTACTAAGCTAGGAAATGCATCAGGCTTCGAATTCACCACTTCGATTGCTTTCATGTATCTGTGGTCAAAAGTTACTACTGGAACATCAACATTTCATCTTTGTGCTTCTGAACAGACAAAATTTAGTGTTGTGTAAACGCAACTGTAAGTTGTAGGATTCATGTCAATCATTGGTAAAAAGCTAGTAGAAATTGTTGCTGCATGATCCCCGGTCACTATGTGTTGCATAAAGCCCGACAAACCTGGGCGTGGTTCCTTTAAGAGTTTACTCGTATTCCACAAAATATCAATAGGGTTGAAACTAACAGGGTCGCATTCTACTGGATTAAACACTATGTTTCTCAAAGCTGGTGCATCCCTTGAAAAGAAACTGTAAGGGATATGAGCTTTCGCTACAACTAAAGATGCTCTCCTAGAAGCAGTACATCTTTTGATAGGTTTATTGTGGCCCAAAAATATGTCTTTACTTGTTCCTGTTGAACACATAATGATGCCCATCCCGTGAAATGTATTGTGACTATCAATCGTGGCAATATTGTGATCAACATTATCTCCAAACCACTGACAGAAATCCCCTGAATATACAGCTACAGTTTTGTCTTCATTCAATATGGATGGTTCCGCAAACCTTTGCACTTCAACACATGGAGACAGAGAAGCCAAATTTGTAGAGCTAATCTACATGTTCCCGTGATGCAAAATCTCGATGTAGCTGCACCCCAATAGCAAGAAGTATAGGGCTAATCAAATTCTAGGTCTACTAACCTGAACTATTGCTTGTCTAATAGCTATATTTTTTCGTGCATCATCGTTACTTTCAATTATTTTACTTATAACGACATCCAGAAACTTTCTAAGACTAGAAAGCAAAAATTCTTCATTCTTTTCGGTAGATGCTATGTCACCGGCAGAAGGATAAATATCCAAAATTTTTGGTAACAGCTTTATATCAGTCTTTAATAAATTTGGCTGCTGCTTCTATAAGCCGATACTTTTCTTGCTCCTTGTCTTGAATACTCTGTTGACATTGGTAATTTCTTATTATTGTTGCTGCTGTACCGCCCATTTTAACCAACGTTTCCTATACCTTTCTTTGTATAAATATGACGTCTCCAAATTGATCTAACAGCTTTTACTGCATCCATTTCTGTGAATATATATCTTGCCCATATGGTAAGAATTCATCCATTTTGGCGCAGAGAAATTAATTGGAGACACATTCATCGCCACTTGTTTCTAGCCACTTGGCAGCTTTTGTGAAAGCTTCATGTTGCGCGTAAGTAGCTGTTCTTCCGGAAGTAGCAGATGTCTCACAGCATCTGTATTTCTGAGGGACGCATTGTCCAATCCGAAAATTTGTACCGTAAACTTTGTGGTACTGAGCATCTGCAGCGGGTAAGTCGATATCTGACAGAAGACGTGTTTTAACTTCAGCTGCCTAAGAATCAATCCTTGATGAACATGTGTTTAATATTGTACCACGAAAATGAAGTGTTCGAACCAACACAACTGACTTAGTTTTTAAATATATACGTCGAACACAACTACCACAAAATAAACAGTTGTCCTTAAAATTAAAAGATGGTGTACCAGAGCGTCGCGACATGCTTGGTCGTTTCCTTCCTTTTCTTCAGATGCCATTTTAAAGTATTTCTTAGTAACAAGATTATTTGTGTACACTTTACGACACGAAGCATGGACTCGTACAGGATATTCAGGAATAGACAAAAGTAATTAAGATATTTTATCGCTCAGCTGTTTGCTTGCATTAACATTTCCTTACATTCTTTCGAAGATAACTGAACAGCATCTCCAACAGCACAGATGACCTCGAAGCATAAAATGCACTCATCCATCATTAGTTAACTTGGAACACAAGAAAATGAATTGTATCTAATGACACACAATATATAACTACTGGCCATGACAATAAGATGTAATGTACTCTTCATTCATTATTTGAATATCGCGAACTCACACGAAATAAGAATTTTTAACTACCCGAGAAAAGTGGAACACAGTGAATATTTCCTTATTTTCTGCAAAATTCACAACTAATTTCCATTTTAAATTGAAATTAGAGAAAAACCATGAGAGATATGGGGGAAAAAGAATAGGACTGAAATAGTTTGAACTTTAATTTTATTTAATTTGATTCTTATACATTTTGTCGCTAAACTGCATGGTTTACCCGTAAAATAACAAAAACTGCCGAAAGGTGCATATTGTCACCATATTTCCAATGTGGTGGCCAAAGGTGCAAAGGTGCGAATGTAGATTTTTAGTATGTTAAACACTGTGGCATTAGCTGTAAGACACCGCAGTCAGACTTTTTGTTTGTATTAATTCTATGTCAGGCCCATATTTTGCTTATTTCTACTTTACTATAAGGAACGCGAAGGAAATCGGTCGTGGACAGTAGAGAAGTACCTCTTTGCTTGGGGTGATTTAGGAAAACGTGCAACGGAAAGTTAAGCGTACTGTCTTTGTCTGTAGAGGGACGTGAAATATCCCCGTATAATTTTGAGAAGAAGTTTGGATTGTATATTCTGCAAGGTAGTATTACTTCTACAGTTTGCTTGCGACAGATTTTAAACCATCGAAAGGGCTTTGAGACATAGTAAAGAAGTAACAGAATGGAATATCATGATACACCGCTGTAGCATCAAACAGCCGATGAGTAACTTATGACGAAATTACTGCACGTAAAATATAGCTTACTAGTCAGTGAGCTCACGACATTTTAAAGTCCCTGATTGTCGGTGTTATTTCAGACCTGCTTAACATGTGTTAGCGATGCATTTCTCTGAATACTACACAAGAAGCACTGCACGTGTACAAAACGCACAATTCTAATGTAGATCGCAGTCTTTTGCGGTTGTTGTCTGCACGTAGGCCTACTTGGCTTTAGGTATTGAGCCGAGTCACTACTGTCTTGTCTTTTAAAGTTGCAGCTACCATCTTCACGTTGTCTGTTTACCTTTACAATAAAACCCAGTTAAAATGTTTGTGGTGGGACAGAAACAAGTAATGCATATTAATCAGGTAAACTTCTTTAAAGTGTTAAATTACACACGTATTTATGTACAAGGAACAAAATTATTCAATCTGTTAAGCAGGAAACTTATTTAATTGAAAACTCCTTAAGAGTATTTTACTGCAATCGCATACGAAATAAAGAAATAGAGATTAAATGAGACGGCAAGTATTCAAATTTCGTTTATACATGCAGCTCTTACTGAAACATCATATCACTCGTACAACCGAGTTGGTTGCTAAGGCATATTGCTGGTAGCGAAGGCAAGCAAAGATGAACCTATACCGTACTATATTTATCAGCAGACATCACTGGTAAGAATCGAACATCATCTCGGTTTAAGTGTGGCAGAAGCTAGGATTCAAACCCGCGTATGTAAGTCTCACGTTTACAAGTTTGCACGCCTCATCCTCTTCTAGAGAGCTGTTAACGAATAATAATTTTAATAAAATTACACGTTCAGTCTTAATGTATGAAATGTGTCAGCGAGCAGTCAGAGAACAACTTATCTTCGTTTCGGTACACAGGTAAATTCTGTGAGACAAACCACAATTTTTTCTAACATTGACTATTTGGTTCAGGGGTTCGGATGTTAGTATCGTAAACTTCTAGTTTTTAGTTACTGTCGTATTAAAGTATGAACCTAGAGAAACTGTTGTTTTACGTTACATTCCTTCCTTCAGTCTGGACTTCACATAATGTACAGGCTAAAAACCTGTCATTATTTAATAGGCTGCTTAGTATAGGTGGTTCGGAATAAAGTGGGCACTCAAAAACGTCCTGCTGAAGTTGTTTTCAGCCAATTCGTACATTTCCGTGCGTAACGGCTAACTATGGGAAATGTCTACCTTTTATGGACAAGTCACTTGAAGTTTGCGCGTGTAAGATAAATTGTGCAGTCGGTAGTAATACATACAGTTTAATAACACATATTCATTACTTAGATAAAATACACTTATATTGGTTTCGGTTTCTTTCGTTTCTGTATGGTTGCATTTAAATAGGAAAATTAATTTAACTATGTGGCGTAATTTCGTTGCCAACCACAGAAGCAGTAAAGCAACTAGAGTCATTGTTGAATTATATGTAGTGATATGTTTCAAATGTTAAATGTTTAGTTTCGAACGACCCTTAACCGTTGTGTCCCAGTCACACAGAGCCCTACTATTGGCTCTGTGTCCTCTTGGGTGTTCCGTGTCCAGTGCTGTCACTGGTATTTAGTCTAGTTCTTTGCCTCGTTAATAGCGTACTTGATGAAAAGCAATGGTGTAGTTCATGTAAAGTCGCATAACGGGGTTGTGTTGTCCAGCCGGGCAACACGGTTCGTATATACTCGGCTGACGTTTAGACGACTAAAGGGACACTCTGAGAAGATCAATCTAAGTTGCGAGGGTGAAAGAAGCAACCCTTTCCCGACCCGAATGTGAGAGGGTAATGAATTTTGCCGGGAAGGATGTACAGCCGGTAGCAGCATCCACGCTGCGAGGGTTGCTATCAGACGTCTGGCTCGAGGGCGGCGCGCAGACAAGGGATGAAATATAAGGGGGTAACCTACCCTTTCCCCAGACTCGTCCAATTAAAATAGCGTCACGGATTCCTACCCGGCGGCAGCGGCGGCATTTTCGGGTCGTTTTCATCTCGGTCGTGAAGGCAGGCAAAGGTGAACCTAGACTGTACTAGGTTTATCAGCAGAGACTGCCTGGAAAACTCGATATGTCCCAGGCGTGTTAACTGTAAGCATTCATATGTGAGCTATTTCATTGAAATTCTTTAATAATTCTTTAAACATAAAAAACAGTTCGCTATGAGTTTGACACCTTGGAAAACTACGATAAAAAACACAAACAATAAATAACTGGTCCACAACATGTAAGTGAATGCTCGGTCGCAAATCTCGAGAGTCTAATGTTCAAACTTAAACTGCGACATTTTTACGTGTATGATTAGTTTTAATAAAAGTAGCTTCTTCACTGACACCAACGCTATTAGTGGGGGAAATTGTCCCTAGTCAAACTATTACTATTAACCTTCCTAAACTTTAATAGGATTAATCTTATTCGGTGCAATATACTATCAGACGCTTAGTTATAAATATTTCTGACTGTGCATGTAACCGACTATAATATATTCTTAGATCTTCACGTGAACAATTATTATAGTTCTTACCTCGAATAAAATATTTTACGCGTCAAATTAAATGTTTTATACAAAGCAGAGGCGTACGCAGCATACAATGTTTACCCCCATTTTATGTTAGTTAGTCACATTCCTACATTTTAAAGAAATGTACAATACTATAGCATATGGACTGCGACATTTGAGAGTTATTGCTGTACAAGTTGGGAATTTTTATTACTCATATGACTTCTCCCTGAAAAAAGATTGTGAATACTAGATTTATGTGCGGTTAGCTATTTAATTGTTGCAATTTACTTGATAATTATTCTTTATACTGGTCAAAATATTAATAAATGAATACTTTTTCTAGGATCCACAACAGAAAGTAAGTAGCATCCAATATGTAAAGAAAGCTCTGGAATATTTAATACCTGTGTAATTTTTTACTTACAGAAATGTATTGACTACCAAGAACTGCACCTGACTGCACCGTGAGATGACGTTAAAGGAAACAAGTAGCAATGGTATTAAACTGTGCTGAATTTTTAAATTTCAAAGTTATGTGAAAGAATGATGTTTATGTCCTTCATTATGTTTGAAAGAGTTGTGAAGTGGGAGTGCATGAGAGGATGTAGTGTATTTGGGATATAATCAATTGCGATGCAGGTGTTTGTCAAAGAAAGCTAAACAGAATAAGAAGACATAAATAATCAGTGTATGCTTTAGTCAACAGGATACGTACACAGCGTAGTTTTTTATAAGTATAATCAGTTCAAATAAACAAGAGCAGCCATAATAAGAAAAATAATAAAGACAGAAAGAAAAGAAAAAGTTTTGTAACAGGGAAAAATAATTTGTTAAAATTTTCTTTATAAAATCTTAAACAATTTTTGATATTTTAATATTTGGGAATATAATATACAGCAGTGTGAAGGAAAACATCCTTAAAGTTTCTTTTTTAGACGTTTTCATGAAAGGGAACGTCATCATATTATTTTAAAAATTCTTTAAATTAACATTGTAAATTATGTATGCATATTATAGCACTTACGTTTGTTTATTTGTTCGTGTAGTAAATTCAAAAAATAAAAAAAAGATTGGTATTTTCTTCCGTACGAACGTAGTTATTAAGATATACTAGAACGAAAAAATTTTCAATATTATTTGTGAAACCGTTATTAATGAATAAATATGTACGAAAAACATAATTTTAAATATTTAACGATATACAACGTAAATAACTACAAAATGTTTTTCAGTGCTACATACAGACGAGTGCAATTCTTCTTTAAATTGAAGACGTTACAAGTAAACATGTTCAAATCACAGTTAAAAATGTATTTACTTCAGTACGACAATAAGTAAATTATGTTCTTAATTAAATCATCCAAAATCATTCGAAAACTAAGAAGATTATAAACATACTGTACACTCTAACTTGATGTGACACATATTGCCATAAAATTCATTTATCTGCGACACGTGAGTTCATACTTGTCTACGCCATGTATGCATCAGGTAAAGAAAAATACTGAGCATAACAGCGTGTCACATGGAGTGTTTTTAAGTACAATTAAATTTATTTATTCACATGTTAAAACACTATGACACGTTTATCATAACACTTATTTTTATGATTTATGATGTTAGGAGTTGTGACAAAATATCTGAATTAATAAGTTCAATAACTGAACTTATTAAATAAATTGCATTCCGTCTCTAACGACATTGCACTGTAAAAAAAGTTTTCAACTTTTAAAATAAAAATCCTTGCAGACTTATTTCCATTAAAAAATACAAAGGTTGTTCTTGAAATTGAATGAGTGAGATGAAGAAGGAAAATATTCCACTTTGGCCAACTTTCGGGATAACATGAAAAACTGTTTTGACACTAATCTGAATGGGAAAACTTACAATTAGACATTCGTTTGTTAGTACTTAAGGAAATGGAACATTACCTGAAAAACACAAAACCTTTTATGTACAGAAAGTTATGTGAAATCAAAGTTGAAGGAATGTTTTCCTTTTTAATCTCATTGAGTCGAGGGCATTGTAAACTCGATTAAACAATACTTTACAGATATGTTTCCATTATACAAGTGCTGTCAATAACTAGATTAGTATGTTTAATGTTATAATACCACACTGTACTAACCACACATTTAGAATTCCGTGTGTTGCATATTTACAACACTGTAGACTACATAAACAAAAGAAACACTACTGCAGCTACTTTCACGGCGAATAGTCAATCATGCCATGACAATGAAGTTAAGAAGGGAATGATTTTCTTTCACATATAACTTCAATATTCAAAGTCCCATAGAGGTGTAAGGAATCCATATTCTTTTCTTTCTTTATCTCAGTCAATGAAGCTACATATAAAGTACAACTTGGCTGTATAATTTCATTTTCGGTAAAATATGGAATGTTTCTCTTTGTCATCTCACCCATTCAATTATACTAAGCATTTATTTGTAGCATTACATGGTTATAGTTTTGAATTTGCTTCTGCAATTAGTAAAAATTAAATTTGAAACGTGTGTTTTAAATCTGATCATGAAATAAAAAATGTATTAAATGATATCGGCTAAACAACGTATTATAACGTGTAATTGTTTTCAGAAAAATAGTATATCGACGCAAAGAGCTTCTAACATATGTTCTTGTACTTGATGACAGCGCACTTTCCCTACATTATCGTCAAATACGTAGGCCTACTCATTATGTGTTACATTTATAATTAAATTATTTAACATAATATTTTCTTAAATTTATTTGAATAAAAAAGGCAATCTAGTCGCTGTCAAATGTGTATGACTACGTGTTTTCCTACATATTCATGATTTTGTTTGAATACAAAGCAGAACTGTTTACTTACTCTTCATAGTAGCTACTTAATCAACTGCAAACAGGCTAAACAAAGTACTCGAAGTAATATTATAGAAAAATTGTTACTGTCTTTTAAATTTAAGAAAAAGGAACATTACAATAATTTTCACTGATTTTCGTTAATTCAAAACCATGACGACATAAAAAAAATATTGCCAAGTCACAAGCCATTGAATTGGCAATCAGCTCACTGCAAGAATGTAGTAAGATACATTTTCGATGTTACTTACAATGAATTATAATAAGCTGAATAGATCCTCTTAATCTGAAACAATTTTCCAACATTCTGCTAGTCTACACGCGTTAATGAAGTGCTAATTCACAGATTTAACATTCTATTGCTTCATTTGTCTGTAAGGTAATTAGGAAGTAATGAGAAGGAAGTCCGCCATAAACTATTTCAAAGAGACATCGCAATATTTGCTTGGAATGTTCTTGATAAAACATAGCTCAAATGTAACCAACCTGGCAACAGAAGAAGGAAGTATAAATAATTTAGTAGATTAAAAATATCTTAAATGCTCACAAGAACAAAACGAACTAACGATTATCAACTACACTAAATCTCAACACGTAACTTTTAACGAATAGTTGTGTATACAGACGATATTTGCAAATACACCGAATAACTCCGGCTGCTGAATCCTTGTAAAAAATAAGGCAGAATACAAAAACATGTTGTGCACTGTTCAGCTAAACTCAATATTAAGGGCGTTATGACCAGTTAATGATAATAGTTTATAACCGTATTTTCCTAAAATATGAGAAACTACGCCACAAACAAAAACATTATTGCCAGCATTGCTTAATGCTATTGGAATCTTCAAACCAACAGCATATGATGCTTGATACCTTCCACCCTTAAGAAAATAGCAGGGATGGCTACCCCTTAATTGCATACAAATTTTTACTTCAGGTTTTCCGTATATTTAAAGGTGGTTTGCTGAGTAATGTTACCTGAGTATCAAAAATTGTGCTCCTGTTGCAACTGTCTAGGAGCCATCGTTTTGTTCAAATGACAAATGAATCTGCAGTGACAGTCCCAGAAGTAACTATTAATAAGTGTCATGTCGATTTTCGACACTGTAGCGCACACATATCATTTCACATGAACGAAGTACAGCGTATGATCGCAGGCAAATAACTACCGTGTTATAGTGCAGTACATGTAGTGTCCATGAACACCATGTCCCTGAACTACCCTTCACAACCAGTGCTCGATGTGACCGCCATACATAGCAATGCAGCCATCTACCCCGCATGGGCATACGCATTCGTTGGAAGACACCTGGTTGTTGTCGAATTGCTTCCCTTGGTGTATCCACATCGTGTATGGGGGCTGCATACACCACGGACTTTACATGTCCCCACAGCCAGAAGTCTAAAGGGTAATTGGCTACGATACCTAGCACCACTCACTGTGTTGTGTAGAACGTAGGGACCTACGAGTCTGTCTTCGTAAATGCCGGCCAAAGCGTTGATACTAAACCTGTGCTGGTGTCTTGCGTGTGGGTTTGTATCGGCCCATACGAGAGTATTATGTAAATTGACGATACCGTCTCTCGTGGAACCCACCTCATCTGTGAACAAAACCATCGCAGTGAAATGCAGATAATGTGCACACATTTGGTGAAACGTCTGGCAGTATTGCCGTCTGGCTGCCAGATCATGTGGCAGCATAGCCTGGACACGCTGCACTTGGTAGGGATATAGTAACTGTTCATTGAGGACCTTCCACACTACGGATTTTGCAGCACCTTCAGCTGCAGCTATCAGTCGAACACTCGGTCCAGGATTCGCCTCCACATGCTCTAATACCTGTTGTTCCATATCCGGTTTGCGAGTTGTTCGAGGTCTCCCACGATCCCGTGTTCGTGGTGCAACGGATCCTGTTCGGAAAGACGCTGGAACAGGGCACTAAACATATATTCTGATGGTGTACGTCGTCCTGGATATTTGGTGGCATACACAGTACGTGCCCGTCGGTTGCTTCCATGTGTATGCCCGTAGCAGTAGATCATGTCCGCCATATCCTGTGTCGAATAGCATTCCTCCATTATGTGCTGCAACCTGAAGACTATTATGGTTTTTATATATTTTAATATATCTATGTAAGACTCAGGTGACCGGCTAGCTCAAACATTACATAGAATTTTATACTCTAAACTCCAGATAGATTCAACGAAGTTTATTTCACACATCACAGAAGCAAAAGGAAATAAAAACGAAAACGAGTTAGTTTTTACAAAATGAGGGAAAGACACATACAGAGTAAATAAGATAATCATTAAAGTAGTAAGGTAGCTGTTGGGTAGAAATTATAAGCAAAAAATACCGTCTGTAGGGGAGACTAGTGAAATAAGGCAATGAAAAAAATACTATAAGATATTTTGAAGATTAAACATACAGAATAGAGAAAATGAACCTAGGGCTCTTTAGTTCAGATTACCTACTGTAAATGCATCAAACACGTGCGAGAGAATCAGACTGCAGCACCATATTGTCATTTTAGTAACTCACTGCAGAAGACAATATATTTGTCCTTGTAACCAACGTGCTGGCCGACCCTGCCGCATTGAAATACGTATAATGTTCACAATACCGTGACTTCTTCTTCGTGAAATTCCCAAAACAGCTAATCGTCGCCAATGCCGGTTCACCGTCCTGGGAAGTATTCCCTAACCAGGAATATCAGAATCCTAAGGTGGAGTCGTCACTGCCTCTTCACGATACCAAAACCTTTCATCTTCCCCGGGTTCCATAGTCCATCAACCATTTTTAAATCGTCCTCTCTACCATCGACAAAGAAGGTGTTACTAGACCGGTATCTCTAATGTTAATATCTTTGACAGAGTAAACGCTGCGATTGCAGTGCAGCTAGCGGCAGGCCCCTCAACTTACTAATACGGCGGTGGACGTGGCGGGTAATTTGAATTAGAATAGTTCGTAAAGATGGCAATGTGAATTTGTGTTTTACATGTTCTTTTTTTTTTTTTTTCATTTTGACATTCCTAATGAACGACTCAAGTCGCAAAGTCGAAAATAAAAACTTGTAAAAGCAGTAGTTAGTAAACTGATATTTGTATGCATATAATACTGTTTGTTAACTATAGACTTCAAAAAAAATTTAATTTGCGAGTAGAGTATTGCATAAAAACTGTTAAAAGAAAACATACATTTACACACCATATATATATATATATATATATATATATATATATATATATATATATAACGTACACATACGTGTGTGTGTAAATTGATTTTATTTCTTTTATCACTTTTCTAATGCAATGCTCTAGTAACTAATAATGTTCTTGGAGTCTGTAGCTAATAAACTTCATTACATGCATGCAAATAACAGTTCATTTTGTACTGATTTTACAAGTTTTTTTTTTTACTTTGCGACTTGAGTAGTTCATAAAAAAATTTCAAAAAGAAAACAAAACTATGAAACACAAATTCAAATTTATATATGTGTGAGTGTACGAACACATATATTACCTACTTGCTTTTGAAGTACCAAACTTATGATGTAATTAACTTCTATATGTATATACATGCATACACATACAAGCAAGCGTAAACAATTAGATTGGTTCACCATTTGGACTGAATCATATTTCACCAAGACAAATATTTAAATGACCCTAGCTAAATTTTACTCTATGCAGGTCGAACACAGTTCTATTTTTAACGACCTGTACGTACTTCATGAGACTTACATAGAGTCAAAAATATTATGACTCAGGGAGAGCTAAAATTTAACTTCAATTGTTTAAGTAGCATTCCAAGGGTATTTTACTTCCATACATAAAGTATGATTATACTCAAATACAACTTTACTAACCTTTAATGAACTAACATACTGCTAGTAATGTGACCAAGAAACTTTTCTAACTCCAGAAAGTTCTTTATTATAAGAACATATGAACAACAACAACAGCTCAGAAGTGACAACTATCACATTCTAACAAGTCATGTGAAGTAACAATTGCCTTTCTTTCTCTTTCCTATGAAGCCAATCAACATAAATAGCACAGCGTTCTGAGCCAGCAGACAACTCTGCTTTAAAAGGTAAATATCGCCTTTAACAGTAGTGTACATAATTTTCAGCGGTTTTAATGTTAGTACATGTATTAATTGTTCTGTACGCCCTGATATTTTGATGCTGATACTTCATAATGCAAAATGTAAATTTAAGCAACAATGTATATAAACCTTTTTAAAACTATTTTATAGTACATTGTGCATCAAACTCTAGATCCACAATATGAGAATGAAAAAAAAAAAAAAAATTAAAATTAACAAAGCAATTTGTGATACACTTATTTATTTTGTTTAATCGTTCAAATACAAATACAGCTAAGATTATAAACATGAAAATAAACAAACTGGCCCCAAAGCAAGACAAATTTACTTCCTCCTCTATCGTGATATATTTACTGATATGTAGAGTTGCAACAAGACTTTGATCGGTTTCTGCTAAAATGCCACGCACATCAAAACTGAACTCCAAACCCAGAATTAAAAGGGGTAAATATTTAATATTAAAGATCTTGAGATTACAACAGATATATTTTAATTAATGCTGTACCAAACACTAGGAATGTGAGTAGCATATAATAGTACCTTCTGGGACATGGAGCCGGTGGGTGGCACCCGCCCGAGTGTGGCACCACCCGCCATGTTGTGACGTCATGTCGCCGGCCGCCATGTTGGATTACCTTGACCTTTAACCGTGATCTTGAACTTGACCTTGAGTGTCAAATTACCAAAATTTTCCAAAATTTCGAAAATTTCAAAAAAATTAAACATTTTCATAAAATTCAAAAATTCCTAAAAATTACAAAAAAAAATATTACCTCCATCTTGTTTTCGAACGCCATCTTGTTTTCGAACGCCATCTTGTTTCCGGCCGCCATCTTGGCGTTTCTTCCAAAAATGTTTCGATTTCGCATTCCATTATAACCCTGCACGTATTTAATAAATAAAATTTTTAATAAAATTATTTTTAGTAAAAAACATTTAATAAAAAACTACTAAAAAAACTTTTTATATAAAAATTATTTAATTAAATCAACTACTGGTACGTATTATCTGGTCGAGCTCCATCGACATACTGACGCCCCCCACCACTTTTTACATGTATATATTAACTTTCCCCCTTCCCCCTAACACTACCCCTTCCTTTATTTTAATTTGCTGTTAGTCACGTGATTAATTTCCCCCCCTCCTGCCACTACTTTACCCTCTCACTGACGTTCGTGTTATAACCCGCTCAAACTACTACACCCCCTCCACCGCCCTCTCCCAACTTTACCACCACTTTCTTACACATCGACTAAACATTATTTCCTTTATAATTCTCACTACACAGCATGTCATCAGTGTCTTCACATAGCAGCTAGATGACCGTAAGTAGTAACAACCATCGATTAAGACTACGTATTGATCATCAATTTTAAAATTATTGTTTTTTTTAAACATTGTAACTATAATTTCAAAAAGTTTATTTCAATTCCATTAATGAATACTACTTAAACTTGACTTATCTCTTAGGTATACGATCAATTCCCAATAAAATCAATCAATTATTAAAAAACTCTTTAATAAATATATATACAAGGACTTTATTTCCTACAGAACTTCGTCGTCTACACTCACACTCCTACCAAATTAGCTATATTAATTTAAATTTCCGATAAAATCAATATTTCGTTTTGAAAACATAATAATTTTCAGGACAGTTACATATGCAAGACTCTTCGACTACTTTCAAGCATGGGGTACACTACCCCATCGAAGAAACTGACATACAATTTCATATACATGCTACTTATGCTAAACACACCGCCCTACGCCCTCGCACTTACCATCGAATACCCCCTCACAACTCTACCTTCACTCTCCAATAGTCCTGTCAGAGCCTGTCCGAACTGATCATTACACTCTTCTGCAGTACATATACGCGCGTGTGACTTTCTCTATGCGTAGCGAGCAGTTTCATATACACATCTCGCAACCATGAAAATACCATCATCCAATCTCATATCACTGGCCTGCTTCCATACCAGAACATTTACTTCAGTTTCATACATTACTATTTTCATTCTAGCTTTACTTTTTCCACGAAAAAAGTATTTAAATCGTAATATTTATTCCCATCAAACATCCAAGTTAAATAAAAAACCCTGTTTCCCTAACTATAAAAATTTATGTACATTCAATATATAATCAACTACTTGTAAAACAAACACCGCATACCTTGGAAATATATTTAGACTTCACCTTAAACCTTTCAAAATCATGTCCATATATTGCTTGATTAAGCAACAAAAAAACCTTAGTTTATTGCGCTCATCAACTTCGTGTCGTCACAATGCAAACTAAGGCTTCGTAACAGAAGCTTCATCCATGCTTCTTTGACCCAGTTTCGTATATTACCAGTTTTGTCAAGGAAGTCCCATGCGTCGACATAGTCATTGTTATGTAGGTAGTTATCACCGGTGAAGATATCGCCAACAGAGGTAAAGCTACCGCAGTGCTAGTCGAAGATGTTCAATACGAGCTCACATCACGTCATAACTTATTCACTAATGTAGATAAAATTTTGCTCCACTGCTACCAGTCTTACTAGTTACAGGAAATATCGAACACATACTGTTATTTTTTTTTTTCCGAAGTGAGTTGTGGTCAAAGGTAAGTTACGTCGCATAAAACCTGACACAAACATCTCTTATTCATACAATTTAATGAATATCATACAGTGGTACGTGCTTCGTCCTGTTCGCTTTCCTACAATGTGTATCTTAATACGGTACCGGTTTAGTGTAATAGCACTCCAACCATACATTTTATTTCTTAACTCAGTGATTTTCCAACTCTTCTCAAGGTTATCAAACCGAATTTTCTTTCATACTATGATGTAATGTACGTTAGTCCTTGCTGATTTCATTTCAATATATGTCTTCAGTCTACCTCAGAAAGCCAAACACATCAGTTCAATTACATTTTTATTATACATATCTGTACAACCGTAGATGCTTTAGCTTCTCAACTTTCAACACGTTCGTCGTAATCAACATGTCATATTCTTAATTGACTGATAGACGTATTAATACACCTGAACTCGCGCCCGCACTTCAAACACCCATAAACCATACAGTCCTTATTCATACACGTTTTCCGTCTCATACCACCTACCCTACCATGTCAACATGTACTGTAAATCATGTCACAGATTCAACAAGGGAATCTTGAAGTCATTGACAGATATTCCGGGCTGTTCACATATGAAACAGAAGGTAATGATGGCTTCGCCATTAACACATCATTCGTAGTAGGTACAATTTTCTCCTAAGTTCATTCCATCGTCGAATCTTGTTGCTTTCCAGAGAGAATATCATGACATGTATTTATATGCTATACGTGCATACAGTCTATAGCTCTAACATCAATATGCTGTACAACACTGGTTTGTATTACATTTACTTATTTCTAGTCTCCATACAGCGTATCAACACGCAAATGTCTTGTAGCACTGGTGTCTAGAAGGTGTTGACGTCGATTCTCACAAAAGTTAAACACGTAACAGTTGCAATTTCCTTAAATGACGACGTATAGCTACAGAGAAGAGACCTTATCAAATACTAACCCGTATACCGTTTCTAGTTGTTGCTTTTGTCCAATCCAGATATCATAGTTTTCTCACTGGTACATACTATGAATAATACTTTAATGTCGTCCAGCGTCACGCACACATACTAATATTTTACCATTAATACATGCTTGCGGTAAGAACACACACGAATATTTTCCATCTTCACTGGAGGTAATGTTACCTCTTCACTATTGAAATATCACCTCTGCCAGACTACTGATATTCGTATACTTACTGCAGGTATTAATACTGTATAAGTTTTTTTTCCTTTTATCTTATATCCAGTCTTGCAAACATGTCTGTTACCGAATTTCATGTTTTATTTTAAAGTGCATTCATATATACATTTCACATTTCATTGCTAGCACAAAAAACATCTTTTGTTAGATAAAGGGAAGCAACCCTTTGTAGTTCGTGTCTTGACTCTGTATTTTGTCTCGTAATGGAAACCAAGATACCAACATTTTTTTCTCACCTTAAATTACGTCTACGTTTTACTTTCTGAAAATACATCTCGCCTCTTACCGTAGGACATATCTGTAGAAGGTTACGGTACAGCCAGTAGCATGTAACACTCTTCGTAGGGTAAGGTTCCAGTAGTTAAGAGTTATTATCATTCAAGATGGAAGATCTCGTCCAGTATAGTCAATCATTTTTCGCCATCAACAAACATCATTTACGATGCGTAACGTGTATGTAAAATACATTATATTAATAAGCGAGAGTAAAAATGAATACGTGTAAAGCTACAGGTCTTTTCCTCAATCCTGCTTTTTTACATAGTATGTAAATTTGAAACCAAATACATTATTTCATATATTCAAGAGTTTCTTCCATATGTATTTCAGTTCTAATACGTCTTTATTTCCATTCAAGTTCCTATCTCACAGTCAGACTAAAACCTAACCACTCTCCCAGTGCTAAAGACTTTGATGTTGGTCGCTAACTAAATTCTCTCTCTCACCCTGACCATTCTTAACGATTCCATACGTAAAAATTATATAAACCTACTTACATTAACCAACAATGTATTACTAATATACAGAACAGATATTTCTACTTTGCTCGTCTTAACTATACACGACCCCTCCTGTCTACCATACATATCGTAGTCAGGCAAAAACATAACTTTCATGAAACT